>OMLF01050033.1:0-12013 GCA_900302615.1 Holocentrus rufus
CAAAACGGCGGGGCTGGGGTCTGGATCCAATCACCGTTGCGGACTATGGAAGAGATTCAACCCAATGTTTAGTGCGGTATACATTCATTCCAGCATGACACAGAATAAAGGCTACTATTCAAATATTCTCCATTTCTTACAAATGGTTGCAGTCACAGAGAAGCTCATGATAGGGTTTCAAATGGGGCTGTACCAAATTGGCTACAACCATTTCCAAATCATAAATGACTACATTTTTCTCAAACCTTTCATTCTCTCCAAACTGAGCTAATCCCAAGCATTAACATCCTGATTCCGCCTAACCCCAGACTTAAAAGAAATTATGTATAAAGAGTTGTGCCCACATGTATTAAAATTCATATCTCAATTGCAATATTCATGGGGAAAAAAATGAGTTTATTTTCCACTCCTTTGGTAAATAAACAGTGAAAGTTGCCTTGGACATGGTTCACCAAGCTGTGTATGATTTGGAAAGTTGAGGTATAGAGATATAGCTGACTTGCAGATAATACTGCTATTTGGGTCATGCAACAGCACTGTAGTGCCATTAGAAAGAACTAAAGAGAGAATTATTTCACTTTGGGATCTTACACCTTCACTTCTTTGCCATCAAAGGTAGAACAGGAGTCCCTTGCTTGGTAACATGCATTATCAAAGAAGTCTTACAAACTGCATCAAGCTCAAGAGACTTCAAAATACAAAAGCACGCCTTGTTCCCAAAGACACAACATTTCAAGATGTTCAAAAACATCAAAACGCGATTCTTCAAAAGCACTGGAGGGTCGGGACGGGGGGGAGGAACATGGAATGTTTAAGTGGTGACCGGTACTTCCCCTTGACTGATCGCTGAAGCCAACCTCAATGACTGGAGCCTCTGGGGGCACGCTTCAAGGGACAAGCCACCCTGAAAATGCTCTCTGGACCCCCATCTGTGTGTGTGTGAGTGTGTGTGTGGAGGGGATGGGTAGGGTCCACACAAAAACCCTGCCAGGTCACGTGACCCGGGCAGAGATGAATGGCGCTTTTTGGTTGGTCAGAGAGGGAAGTCATGGAAACAGGTCTATAGTCCCATTGTCCAAGTTTGTGTGTGAGTGTGTGTGTGTGTGTGTAGGCTATGCTGGAGGAGGAGGGAGGCATCGGAGCATCAGTAGGGACCAGCACAGCATTCTCCATTCACAAGCAGAAAACCGCCTCCATCATAAAGTGACCTTGACTACTCTGGAAGAGCAGCGAGTGCATCAGTGCATCACTCCCACACCCCCTCGCTCTCTGAGTGGGTGCATTTCAGAGAAGGCAAACAACCAAATAAACATTTTTAAACTACCGCTTCTCTATAAAAACACTGACACAGCTCCGCTTATGAAACAATGCTTTCATTGAAAAAAAAAAACAAGCATTAAATAATAATATGCCTGTTTCTATTTTCCACCTTGTGTAACTAATCAAACCATGTAACTGTAGGGCAAATCAATACCTCTTTGCCACAGACTTTATGATATGCATGTTTTATATAGCACACTGCTGGGAGCCAAGCGCAGTCAAAAAGGCTCTAATGGTGATGGTGATGGAAAGAAAAAGTAATCATTACAAAAGTAGCAGTTGGAAAAGTGAACAGCTCGTTAAAAAAAATAAACTCTCTCTTCAGTCATTTGAAATAAACATCAATCTTTATTAGTACAAATAGGAAAAAAATGCAAAAAAATGGTAGAGATCAACCACACTCTCATGCAGTGTGTTGAAATTGGCACCTACCATGAGTGATTATCAAGGTTCAAGTATCTCCTGATTCACCCACTGCAGGGTTCAAAAATAAAACTAGCATGAAATGCCACTTCCTCAAAGTGCTAAACTTACAGCCTAGACAGCACTGGAAAAACACAAAGTGTACCAGACCAAGGGTTATTCCAGAGACGACGCTCGCATAACCACATGAGCCTGTGTGGAAAACACACACAACAGAAGCACGCATGCATTTTAGTCTTCTGAGGGGCTTTTCATTCATAAATTACATACAGCGGTTATCGCATTCCAGCTGACTCAATATGGCTGTTATGGTTTATTCCATTCCTTAATTGGATTACGGTTGTTCATATGGAAGATCATTATGGTACAGCTTATGTGTGCTAATTGAAAATCAAAAGGCAGGTGCTATGGGAACTTATGAGCACCCGCCCACAAATGTACAGCAAGCCCGAGCACTCAGTCTACTAGGCATGCATTGTGTGTAGGACCCAGAATAGAGCAGCGGGGATTATGCAAGAACAATACTGTAGCTAAAGGCTTAGTTTCACTCATTTTGGAGGGGGGTGAGGCGCACAATACAAGCCAGAAAAGAGACCCTTTCTGCCCAAGAGAATGGGCAAACAAAGACATTACCATAATTGTTAGGCTTCACATGTCATTGTGCCTGTCTTGTCTAAAAAACAGGCTTTTTTATTCAGACTGAATGAACACAGATGGAGCGAATGTGACACATTGAGCATTTTCTTGCAACAGCCAATTGAAGCAAGCGTTCGCAATTATGAATGCAGCCTCAGTGGAGTTTTAAAGCTAAAAGGTTAGTGGTATGTTGATGACCAGAAAGCTTTCGCAGATCCATTCCGTCACATTATGGGAGCTTAACTCCGCGTGCATAGTGCTCGCAGCGGCTAACGCGCGCTCCGTCGGGTTAAATGGGATGTGAAGGATTGGGTCGTCCTGGGTCAGGGAATTTCCACTGCAGCTCTCAGTTCTGCTAGGCAGTTAGACAAACATACACAACCAGGATCACTTTCAAGCCATCGTATCACGGAGCCCCCATTCAGCCCCTGCACACAGGAAGAAGGTGTATACTCTGCTCAACTGTGTGCATAAACAACATTTTCCCATGGTGCGCTGCCTATACACAGAAAGCATTTGTGGCATGCATGGTCACTTGGAGGACAAAGTCTCCACAATAGGACAAACTCTGCAGCTATAGAGGTCCTGCTGCCATGACGCTCTGCTGTGCTGCGATGTGGCCTTGGGGAATGAGCTCTTGTCCAAATGTCACTTAAATATTACACTGCTCAAGTGAAAACTAGCCGCATTGGTTTCAACAGGCACCTGTGCAGCGCGGACGAGGGAAATCTATTGCAATCCACGCCGTTATAAATGGTGTGGTTTAAAATAGGGAAATGCACGCAGAATTAGAATGCTGGAGGGCACCTCTGTGGGTAACACACCTACCGTTGCAACTGGTGTGTGTGGATACTATAACTGCACTGCACAAATACCGTGTTGCTGGCCTGGGTTTGGTGTGGCACAAAATCAGCACTCTTTGGTTTCCCGCTGCAGTTCCGGTCCTCAGAACAAACCTGCAGCAGCAGTTAACCTAAGCTGACATGAGTGGTGACTTTCCCGTTTCCTTTTCAGCTCCTCCATTTGTTACCCCTCCAAAATCAATATGCCGACACAACCCGCGTCTCGACTTACTTTCAAAAACACTTCTCCGCTGTGCACTGCAGACCCTCAAATTGTTCCGCACTTTCTTGTTGGCCCATAATGTGATAAAGTGTAGTTCTTCCATTTCCCCATTGTTGCTGTGAAAAGGACGACATACGCCAGGAGCCAGCGCACAGAGGCTACTCACTGTAAGTGGTGGCTTGCTTCAATTTGTAGAAGTATTACAACTGAATTATTTAAATCAGGTGTGCATTGTTGCTGGAATAAGTATCAGTGCTGCTATCAGACTAAAATGTGCAGCATTTTAATGTGAACAAAGATTGGAAAAATGAGAATGAATGTTTTCTACTTGATGAGTACACAAACATTGTTCTGTTTAACAAAAAATAAAACCCAATTTAAAAAGGTTTGTGCAGTCATCTGGTTGTTAAATATTGTCTTGTTGAAGAATTTGCATGGTGAGGATCTATAATCAGACTTTTCCTGCCTGCAAGTGAACACAAATGGCCGCTTGGCCCGAGGGTTTTCTTGTTTTGTCATCTCCTCTTGTAGGATCACACGAGGTTTGACCGTGTGTGACATTTCCAAGCGATCAATAATTTAGCGTGCCATTAAATGCTTGTGTGCTGTTAACTGTAATACATGTCACATACATTTCTTAATGGAACCGCGGCCTTATGGTCCCCACTGGGCTAAGTTCAATGGCTCAGGGGATTACCGTCTTCACTCGAGCATGTAATCACCAAAAGGTCATATTATCTTCATAACTCGACAAACAATAATCCGCCACTCCCTGTTTAATGGCTTTTTAAGTGTGTCATGGCCCAAAATGCCCCCCACCAGTCACTTTTTTAATGAACATGCCCTCTTCTAACATGCCAGTCATTCTGCGCAGCTTTGAATGCCGTGTCACTCTATCCCCTGTTGGGCTGCGCTAGCCTAGATCGAGATGTGTGAAGAGCCCGGGAACATTTGGGATTGATTTGTGGCTATTTTTACTTGTCCTACTTGAACTAAATGGTTCAGATACTCAGAGGAAGAAGTCGGGCACTGAAAGGCTTATTGAACTCCTAGAAATTCATTGGAAGGCTAAATGGTGGTGGGAGAAAGGAGGCACTGGTGTAGAGCGCTGAAAAAGAAAAGACATTTAGTTTCAACAGGCTGAAGAGACATAACAGCAGAGAGGAATCAGCTATATATATCATCCATTTGATGGTGTCCAGCTCTGAGGGCAGATGTGTTGGGGTGGAGGAGTGAAACTACACCTGCTTTGAACAACAAATGCCCACGTGACCACACACACAAAAGCAAAGTAATGTGCACAAACTAAAAAAGTTGTCTGATGTGACTGTTCACCTTGGTAAACTTTATGCACATAGCATTGGCCCTTGATAACTCACACACAGTGAGACAACAGCCTCACATACAGTGCTGCTCTGCACCGTAGCAAAAAATTACTCCTATTATTAGGCCATAAGTCAGGAGAGCACATAGGCCCTCAACAACACTCATTACCTAAGCATATAGCGGACAGGCTACTGTTCAGTGCTGCTAGCGCTACAATTATGTTAGCACTGATGACTATCATCACAAGCGTAATAAGCGTTCTACAGGAGCACCGACATTATAGGAGATGGTTATGAGCTCTCTAGTGGAAATCTGGTGCTGCCATTACCAACGCACCGTGGCGCACACACACACACACACACAGAGGGAAGATAGCTGCTGGTAGACAGTGTGTGGTGAATCTAGGTGCTGTGAATGGATTCAGTCACATCAGAGATCAACCGTGTACTAGCTGTGACTGGCACAAGTGAGCGGGAACAAAGGAGTCACTGTGGCCATCACACACACACACACACACACACATGCATGCATGCTTGCACGCACACACACACACACACACACACACTCCTAGTTACTCTCGCCATTCGCTCTGCCAGCTGTCTCTCAGCCACAGCTGGGGGGCAGTGGGAGGGTGCAAATAAATTAACCAACCCTTGATCACCACCCCCCACCACCGCCCCTCCCCAAACACACACACACAGACACATGCACACACTCACACATGCACAGGAACACATGTCTTGTGTGGTTTCAGGCGAGGGCCTGGACTACCAAAACACTCTCTTCCCCCCCGCAGGGCGCTCTGTGCCAATCCACCATCCTGACTGCTGACTGCACTGCTGGAGCCACAATGTTATTCATCACCACCACCAACTGCTCATCAGCACACAACCAGAACTGTGGATGTCACGAGAATTGATACTGTTTTGATTATCAGCAGCATCAACACAACTTGATCCCTCGCTCTGTAACTCAGTGTTCTTATTCTAACGCAGCTTTGGCCTTTACGTTTAAATACTGAAACATTTAAAGAGTCAGTCATGCTCACAGGACGGTAAATCATAATCATCCTTTTGTATTCACTGTTACAGCAGGACATTCAAAATCAATATTCTGTTGGGCTGCTTTGTTTTCTACATTAAGGCTGCAGGTCAGTGCTGCACTTGCTGCTGAGTGTTGCTATTCTAATGTGGCTCTTTATTTAAATATTTTAAACACTAAGTTTCAAAGTTGATGTTCATACGTACAAAGTTTTAAATAAAAAAAAAGTGTGCACTTAGTGGGATTTCTGTTTTTGCCATGCCTTCAAATCACTGAATTTCACTGGTATTAGTATCAACTACTTAAATTCTAGCATTGTGAAATCCTGAGCCAGAACAAGAACTCCTACACTCTATATATTCTATTTCTAGGCAATTCCATCATTTTGAGATCAAGTTATACGAAGGACAAACTGTTAGTGTATTCTGCCATGAAACAGCAGTGTCAGCGCCGACATGTGACTTGTTACCATTTTATTACTCCTTCATGCTTTATGCATCTCTTTACCCGACCTCCGCTGCACAGCCCTGCCCACTCTCTCATTATGCACGCCACACCCTGTAGCCACAATGCTTCTCCTCCCCTGACAGATGCCCCATGCTCAGGCCTCGTTCTCCCCTATTAACTTGCTAACCTCTCAGCCCGGCCCTGAGCGCCCCCAGCGTCTATCCCATTATTTATTTATTCCCACCTCTTTATTTTTTACCATATGCTATACCCGCACACTCCTTTCCGTATATTTACCCACCAGCTGACTCCAACCCTCCCTGGTCAGTCACGAGACCGTGCCGATGCCAGCTTTCCTCCTCCGCCCTAACAGTGTGGTGGCTGGCCACTACTAAGGCACTTTCATCCCCCGTGTGTGTGTGCCCGGCCCCGGTCTGCAGAGCCATTCATTGGGGCTTTTGCCCGCGGCCGCCCTGTTATTCTCATGTTATAGTAAAGCTGTGGGTGGGGGCTTCGCTTGTGGCGCAGAGGCAGCAACGCCAGTTGAAATGAGGCTGAAGTCGGGCTATTTTTGGACAGGGGCATCGAATTCAAAGGACCTCGTTTTTTCCTTTTATGGGTTAATTGCATGTAACCCATACTGGAGTGCAAGAGAGAGAAGGGGGGAGAGAGAGAGAGGAGGGGGGGAGAGGAAAGAAAGGAAAAAACACAAGAGGAGGGCATTCCTCAGGCCAGGCGTTCATTGCTGTGGGTACGATGTCATTGGAATGATGTCACCCCCCCCCCAATCCATCCATCCATTCACCCAATACATGGAAAAAGACATCTAACATGGCATGTTTCACTTGTCAGCCTGCCTTGTAACTGATACTGAAAAACATTACCAGCTAACCACATTACACATAGAAGCCAGGCCCGAGGCTGTGCTTATACCCCCTGACCTTTCTGTGAATACTCTGTTTGTACAGGAAATGGATCTATTCACATGCAGGCGACGGCAGGAAGTGGCTCGGCTTCGACTGTTCAGAGGTGCGCTCCTCTGCGCTGAAATCTCCTCTTTTCTTTCCACTCACAAACTCGCCGCTCTTAGAAAAAAACACATAGATACACAGGCTATAAAATGCACCGTGCTCCACCTGAAACCTGTTCTGTTTGTATATTAATCACAATATGACACGCTCTGTTCAGTTCAGGCCACCTGTTGACAGAATGTTATGAATCCGGTAGCTCTTGCCGTGTTGTAAAAATCGCCCTTGGCATTTCCCGTGTCTTTCTTTCACTCAACTGTCTGGGCCGGGAAATGCAGCGGGACCAGTCAGACAGACAGACGCGCACACACACAAGAGTGTTAAGCTTCCCCTCCAGACAACAAAAGAACAGACACAGCAACAAGCCCTGAAGGCAACATTTAGCCCAGCTAGTCTGCCACTACAATACTCCTCTTTTCTCACTGGAGAGCCATGCTGGGCCCAGAGGAGCTGCGCTGAGCCGTACTGTACTGTGTGAATATCACGGGCTGGGCGCACTGACAAATATAACTTCCACTTGGAAATAGAAAAAAAAAAAAATTGGTTGCGTGCGGCCGGAACGGACCAGCCGCGGTGACAAAGCGCAGGCAGGTGGTCTACAGATGGGGGATAAGCGCAGGTCAGCGACGGCCGCGGAATACGAAGCTCAGCACATGGCTCGACTGAAGCCGAGACACAACAAAACACACCTTGATGTTCGCTCTCAGATGGTCAGGAAGCCCATATCGGGAGCCAAGAGCAGCTTAGCTAGCAGGCATGGCAAGAAATAAATCCACAGATGAGCACAAAGAATGAAGAAAACTCAAATTGGCTCCCTGACGGGTGTTTTTCGGCAGTACTTTAGTTTTCTCTCTGCTGTGTGTGTGCGTGCGTGCGTGTGTGTGTGTGTTGTGAGGTGAGCCAGCGTCCGCAAATTTTGCTGTAATAACTGAGCTCTCTGTCTCATAAGGCAGAGAAAGTGATAAAGGAGGGCTTGGATGTGTACTTGTGTACACACATTTGTGCATGTGTCTGACACACACACACACACACACACACACACACACACACACACACACAGCTAAATTACCCTGGAAACAACAGATACAAATTTAACAGCTCCAGTTCTTATCACGACTTCAGGCAATCTAGGCACAAATTAGATACACTGGCTTGACTCAAGACGCAGTGGCACTGAAACACGAGTTCTTGCACCAAAGAGATACAATTTAAAAGTTTTCTTGTTCTCCAGCGCCTTCGTTGCTGTTCAGATATCTCCTCCTCCTGATCTGTCCTATGTGAGCACGGTTTCCCCTGTGGGTTCAAGGCAGAAGCACAAAAAGACTTTCCTTAACCAAATGAGCTATTCAGATTCAGACTGTATTTTAATATCTGGTGCAAATGGTGTCGTAGGACCGTTTTCCACTGCAAGAATACCATACTAAACCTTTTGGTGCTTCTTTGGCACTAAAAAGCAGGAACTGTGGATTTTCCAATTGCCAGGGTCCAGTTCCACTTCCAGTTGATTTTTTGGGGTCCCAGCCTGACATGACATTCAGCAATCAATAGGACCCTGGAGATGGGACTACTGCACTGTTTATTGCGAGGTGGTTAGTTACACACTGGTCTCGGTCACTGAAGCGACTGACAGTGGAAGCTCGTAGATGCAGGCTGAGGCATTTTGTTGTTGTGCTGTAGGGTGTTTCAAGAAGCCAAATGATGAAAAACGTGGCACCAAGGCGCAACGACGAGGCCCAAGTTCTCATTAGCATTTGGACAGATGATGAAATTCAATGATGGAATTGGAATGGAATGAAAAGAAAACACCAGGGGAAGATCAATGGACTTGTAGCCCAGTTGCCTACGAAATGTGTAAATAAAAAATGACTTATTGTGTTGTATTTTCTGAATTTGGCTGTAACATGAATGACAACTAGAACCAGATGTAGCACCAGTTCATGTTTTTGCTTCCATTTGGCCTGGTTCTTGTTGTGCAGTGGAAAAGGGCTTTTAGGTGGGTCTCAGAAATGGCCACATCTGCATGTCCGCCAGCATCGATTGATCAGTGTTACACAATTATAATCAGCCTGACGCAGACCTGTCAGAGGACAGCGTTATCATAGCTGAAATTTTCCCTCACTGGGAGTCAGTGTGTCATGCAGAGAAACATTTCCACCGGCTTGGTTCCATTTAGAGCGAGCCAATATAATGCCAGCACAGCAACTTGCACGGGGAATGCAAATACTCTCCTTTGATATATCTCGAGAGGATCTGAATGTGAACATGAGAAACTCTTGATCTGAGAGAACAAGCCGGGGAAATATTTGGCGCGAAGGAGCAGTGGTCCGGGGAAGGCGCTCAGATATCCACAGCTGCTGCTTGTTGCTAACAGGCGATGAAAGGCCGGCATGGAGGTGTGAGGGTGACTACAGCTTGTTTTAACTGGCTGGCGAGGGCTGCCTGAAACCGACTTCGGGCGAGGGCTGCCAAGTTCAAAGCAAAGGTGAGGGGAGACGATCACTGGAGCCTTGTGCAAGTCAATCCAATCCAGACTGACTGGTGTGAAACGCTGCTACTGGTCAGTGTGTGGGCAGGAAGGGTCAGAAAGTGTGTCAACGTGTCCGCAGAGAGACGTTCAGATAAGGAGCTGCATCCCTGTGTCTTTATGTAGGGTGAGAAGATGGAGGTGAAGCGATAAAAAAGGAAAGGGGATCCGGCTAAGAAATGCTTCACAAGGGAGACATGAAGAAAGTACTGAGAGCAAAAGCAGGAGAGAGAGAGAGAGATATCAAAGTGTCTTGTTTCCTGAATGTCCTTCGGTGTTGTGATTTATTCCGGCTCAGAGGCAGCCCTGACATTAAGCAATGCACCTTCAATGTAAGGCTTGTATTTCCCCGGCCCGAGAGCGATTGTGCCGGTGACCTTGGCATGTTATGAGTGGCCCCTCCACTCCTCTTCAATCTCCTCTCTGGAGGCAGCCTTGACTGGCCTGATGGAAGACACCGCCGCGGCGCGCTGACATCGCAAAGGACCGCGTCGTGACAGAATGGGTCCAAATCCTGGATCTCAGCCCGTACATTAATAATGCAACGCATTTAGCGATGCGCTATTGTATCCCCCCCCCTCTCGCTTTTACAATCTACCCTCTAGTTCCTCGACAGAAACCGCACAAAAAAACGCAAACAAGCTGAGAATAATCTCAAGGTTCACAAAGCAAATTCACTTAATCCTGGATGATGACGAAGTACCAGAGGGATCTATTTTACGGTATTGTGTGACAGGATTAATTGCTTTGTTTCCTCGAGTTGCAAACAGTCAAGGTTGTGAAGCGACGACGGCACCAACCAGATCGTGGATAAGAGGACGCACGTGTTCCGCTGGCATCTCTGCTCCCCTCCCTTCCAGTCAAAGCAAAGAAAACATCAACGAGTATTTACAGTTATTTTCCAACCAGAGAGTAAATCAAAGGAACATGAGGAACTCTGTCATTACGGCTCAAACTGGCTCTTTAAAGATGGAAGGCGGAGAGAGAAAGAGAGAGGGTGGGAATCACAATAAAGAGAGAAAGAGCGAGGCAAAAAAAGGAAAAAGTAGGTAAAAAGGTAAATTATGGGTAAAATGGGGGAGAGGAGAGGGCACATGGGTTTGTGGGTTTCTTAGAAACAATGACACACACGCTCCACCCCCTATATCTCGCTACACAACAGGCTACTTTTATTTCCGGCCCGCCTCACTGAACCTCCAGTGATCCGTATGTGCTGTCCACTCTCATCAGGGGACAGCGTTGACAAGATCCTCATTGTGTGTGTGTGTGTGCCTGTGAGACACAGAGAGAGAGAGAACCCTGGCTTTAACGTGTGACTCACACACATACGCACGCTAAAGGCCACAGACACAGCAGTCAGAGCTTTTTTTTTTTTTTTTTTTTAAACTTGGAAAAAAAAAAATCTCCCTTAAATATCCTCCTCGTCTTTCTATTTGTAGTAGTCCACATAACGCTGAATGGGCCAGTGTGTCACTGTCAGTGAAGAGGAGTGACCTGTATTCCTCACTGCCTACTCTACAACCCCTCAGCCTGGAAAACACACTGCGCTGCGTAGCTGGGGTGGGCGATAAATTGATGTATCGATATCAAGATAAGAGACTAGATTAATCTGGGATTTTGGATATCATCATATCATGATATGAAATAAGTGTTATCTTCTCCTGATTTTAAAGGAATTACAACCATTTTCTGAACTGTTGTAGCTGTTCTGTTATTTGCCTCTACCTGCTTGGTCATCAAATCCACATACAAAAGATTAATCAGCATCCAATACACATTGAACCACCTATACCTCCTTCCAGCTCTTTGCACTCTGACATACATAAGTGAGAGTTACGTGTGTATATATAAGGTAAGAGTTTTTGTGCGTCTCACACTTAATAAAAACGTTCCAGCTGATACACAGGGTGAAAATTCCCAATTACACTGCCGATATTTAGGGCTCGAAACTTTTAAATAAATAAATAAATAACCCCTCTCTGCTGCTTTCCATGGATTTAATATCAAATGGAAAAGTTTCGACAAGTTCAGATCAAAACTTCCATGAACTCATGCTCTCGCTGATGGTTTGATGTGAGATACCAAAAAGTCAAGCGCACGCTTGGGGGAGAGCAGCGCAGGAAAGTAGGGCACATCCATCGACTCACGCTCATGGAGGACAGTAGCAGGAGAGTCTGACTGTACGGGGAAGTGCACATCGCAG
>OMLF01050034.1:0-21664 GCA_900302615.1 Holocentrus rufus
GTGAGGGGGAGGGCAGTGATAGTCAAGTGGTTGAGTGGTTAAGCCCTCCACCCAAATCCTGCCACAGCTTTCTCTGCTGTGTCTCCCTCTCTGCTCGCCCTCTGTCTAAATAAAGACGGATAAAAACACTAACGCTGAGTGGACTGCCCGCTCTCCTTTTTAACAGACAGGCGAGATTAATGAGGGCTAACGTGTGATTGCAGGGAGATCAGCAGAGTCATGGGGAGAGAGAGAAGTGAGAGAGCAATAGAGTGAAGCCGGGCCCCTGAATCTCCTGCTAATCTACTGAAGCCTCAGCACCTCTGGCACAGCAAAGCTCTTTCTCTCACTGTGTATGTGGGCATGCCAAAGCAAAGTCTCACAGTGGCTGCTCTGCACCCTCCCTGCACATTCTGGCAGTCGTGATCTTTCATACACTCAGATTTTACACTGCCTGTGTGACAATGAAGGATCACAGGGTATATGTTATTTTTTTCTTCGATATCTTGATTAAATCATTGCAGATTATACAGCTTGGCCTTTTACATCACAGTGTCTTAAAATAAAGACACAGGAATTGTCGTAGTCTGTTTTTTACTTAGTCTATCATGTTATAAGGACACATGAATTGTCGTAGTCTGTTTTTTATTAGTCTATCGTGTGTGTGTCTATTCTGAGTCCTGGCAAGCTCAAATATTTGTTTTGGTTTGTCTGGTACATGTTGGGTTCTCTGGGAGGTTCTCATTTGAAACTGGCGGGGACAAAATGCAACACAGACTTGTCAGAATTAGAATAATGCTTTTGAAATTAACACATTACACTCTGTAGAGTTCACACCTTAGGAAAGACATGAGCAGGTGGGGCATTGTAGGTGGTATCCTGAGGTAAAAGATGTATTGAGTGTGGCAGAGTAGCTCTGCTGGATACCTTCTTCTAAGCTCATTATGCTCATTATCTCCCTTGCATGGCTACAAAGGTTTTCCTTCTGGCACATGGGCAGATAAAGTTACTTCTATATATGTGTCCGTGCTTGTTAAGTAAGCACATGAAGGCCTAAGCAGCACTTCTATAGTGTGTATTGCTGTCTGTTTGTGCCTTCACATTGTTGGGTGAACGGCTTGTGTCATGGGAACTGCATGGCTGCAAACACTATTTTTTATCCTTTTGTACATGTTATTAAATTAGGATACAAACAGAGATGCATATAGCCATATGTTATGATGGCAAGTATAGTAACAGCAAAGGAAAGGTTGATCAACTCTGAATCTCACAGCACATAGCAACAGTAAGCATAGCAACCAGTTGCTAGGGAGAGACAAAAGGCAGATCCCTAAAGAGCTGACTTGCTCATTTGGTAAGTCAGCCATATAAAAGGAAATCCCCTCAAGACTCTGCTCCGCTATTATTTCCACAATGATGATATTAAGAAATGAGGGAAACAGCAAATTGGCCAGAAATGCCAGTTATTCACAAACCAAGGCAAGCTCATTTCCACAGACTAAATAAAACATCACAGTCACTTATGACACGGTGCAGATTTTGCGCTCCTGCGGGAGAATTAAAAAAGGTTGACACGAATCAAGGCGTTCAAGCGAGCGCGACCTCGACACATCACTGCACCTATATGGTTGTGGGAACGCGCATCTCCATGGAAACGCGTCTTCGGATGAAAATTCAAGTGGGGGAAGTTGCTGGGTTGGATTTGTTTACAGCGGTTAACTTCAACACAACGACTTCATCTTTCATATCGGTCCGACTGAAGAGTGAGTAAATGACGACGCTTTATGGTTAATGAGCTTTGTCGTTACGCTATGTGATATGATACGATAATAACGCAGTTTTTCATAATGATGTAATGATCCAATGTCTTTCTTTTGCATCTTCTTACACGCTGCAAACCACAAGCCAGCAAGCTACAGGTAACGTTACCTTTCATAACAGCTTTTTGTAATTATGCAATTCTGTGGGGATGTAACAGTACCTGTATGGCTGTAAGGGGTAACAACATACAGTAGCTGGCACTTTGGATAGAGGTAACAGTGGATACAGGTGTCAAAGTCTTCAGCTTACTTTCTGCAGGATTATGTCACAGCTGATGTGTCTGCGCCTGCAAGTGAGAAGGTTTTCCATACTGGGTATCTGATCTGCTGTATGTCCCAGACACTGTACCTTTGTATTTCAGGTTCAGCCTTGCAATGTATAAGTGGGAGCGACGGGAGGCAGAGGATCTCACCAAGACTGAACATAGGCGTGAAGTAAGAAGGAAAATAGATCTGGACTACCAGGTACTGTGGGTTGCACAGAATATTATATCACAAACAATATTCTTGCATTTCATTCAAGTTGTCACCTCTAAATTCAGGCTGTGTACATGTAGCCAGTATGTTAATATGGACTGAGTTCTCTTGATTTTTTCATGTCAGAGTCACCTTCGATGGCAGGGGAAAGAAAGGGCAGGAGCGGAGGTGAAACAAGAGATACAGGGTGTGCAGACACCTTCGCCGCCATCATCACAGTCCAATAAGTTCAAAACTAGGACATATGATAGACCTTGGGCACAACGTGTGGCAGCTAGAAAGAAAGTCTTAAAGGTAAGAATTCATTAGACAGATGCGGCAATTAGAAATTAAAGTCATCTTTGAAGTAGAAATTACTGTAGCTGTGGAATATTGTCAGTCAAGTATTGTGTCACTCTCTGCATGGCAGCATTTCAGTCCTGCCAGAGCAACATGCAGTATCATCCTCATGTAATTCCTTTTCCCCTACACTGTCTTACTTGAATTCGAAACCTCTTTGTTTGCCACCTGCAGCCGTCCCCCTGCAGCTATGGGAAAAGTGCTTCATCTGAGACAAGGAGCTCATGGAACAAAGGCTCTGTGTCCTGCCTCCCAGCTATCTCCAGTGGAACCCAGAGCAAGACTGCAGAGCTGGCAGTGACTTCAAAGATTCCCCACAGAGGAAAGGCCCCACTGGCATCCAACTGTAAGTTCTCTGAGGGTAAATTCTGTGCTGCGGGTTATAGAACGACATAACTGGCCAATTTCCTTAGTATTGGTTGTTTTTTCCCATTTTTGTTGTTTTATGCCATTACATAACATTATTTGCTCTTTAATATCTGCTGTGTTGTTACTGCAAGTCGATATGTTTGATTTTTTTTTTCTTTTTTGGTAACATAGCTTTCCTCATCTCTCGCCTTCCAAGGTAATAAAGAACATCCTGCACAGTATCATAACAAGCCCGGGTCTGTGGATGAGAAAGGCAGAGTTTTAAAGGTATCCACCCGTGGGAAGACAAACAAACCAACACAAAGCCAAGACATCCTGAAGTGCAAGAACAAGATGAAACACCTGCATGACCGAGCAAACATCTCCACCAGGAAAGACCCAGTTTGTACATCAACATTAGAGAGAGAGAGACACTCCCTCCCGCAGCCTCTGATGTCCTCCTCTAGACACTCAGACACACACTGGCCACGCCTGTTGACGCTGCACCACCGGCCCCTGAGCCCTGTGGATGATGAGCCTGCTCTGCAGCTGATACCTGATCCCTTTGAGGGCTTCTCAGAGGCCAGCAGTATAATAGAAGAGCTAGAGGACATAAGGAGTGAAGACACTTACGGAGAGGAATTTTCCACAGTTTCAGATGACACCACTACATCATCTGTTGTGGAGTCCACAGACTGCGAGTGTCTCTGCAGCACTGGGACCCTGGTGAGCTCTCTGGGAGACTCGGACGTTGTCCCGCTCAGCAGTCTTTTCCCCAGACTCAATGTGCTGTCCAGCGAATCCGAAGGGGAGGAGGCGGATGATGACTTATCAGCCTCCTGGCAGGACCAAGATAGAGAGAGCTATTATATCCCTGTCCAATGGTCACACTCTCAGTCAAGCTCAGCCAGCACCAGCCCTTCTCATAGTGCTTGTAGCCTGCATAGCCTGCGGTGTTTGAGTTCACAGTCAAGTACATCAAGAATATCAGGCAGAGCATCTGTTAGCAGTGATGGATACAGTCTCATGCCTCCACTGGCACAAATAAGGCCACCTCATACTACACCACTGCCTCCCATAACTGACAGAGTCAATAGGGGCTTTGGGGCTTCCTCTCAGCAGACAGACCAACTTCTCCCTGAGCTGCTAGGGAGGCCTCAACCCAGCTGGCTAACAGCACAGACGAGGATGGCTACCCCACCCAGGACCAGCCTCTCAAGGAGGCAGTTCACTCCAGCCAACTGGCCGGAGGAAGGAGAAATTACTCAGGAAGGAAGCAGCTATGATTGTACCGATGACTCGTCGTTATCTCCTGGTGAGGTCTCAGGTCCAACAACCCCCGGCGAGATGGATCATCTGACGTTGATGACACTGATGACACTTCATGACATCCATGCAAACATAGAGCACTTTGAACAGCAGGAAGCAGAAGAGGGAGGGGCTTCAGGCCCATAAAGTAACACACAGCAACACAGAGGCTTTACGCAGACTCAAAGAAAGGTGATTGTGATAAATGAAAAATATGTTTTTATCGTTTTTTTTTATCTGATCTCACAATACAATAATTCACAATATATGCGTCATGATATGATTTGTATTACAGCACATTATGACCTTTTACCTACAGGCTGTTAGAGGAGTCATCTGATGAGGAGGAGGGAGACCAGTGTCGGATCTGCCAGAGCGGTGCTAGTTCCCCGACCAATCCGCTGCTGACACCCTGCCAGTGTTCTGGCAGCCTGCAGTTCATTCACCATGACTGCCTGAAGAGGTGGATCCAGACAAAAATCCTGTCAGGTCAGTAGATAATGAGAGGTGATATGTTGAACTTGCTATAAGCTGACTGATCACTGAGCCATTTAGACATCTTCACCCCAACCAAAAAAACGAGTGATCAAAGAAAGGCTGACTGGTGCAAAAAGAATGAATTCTTCATTGTGTTAAATGTTTATACATAATATGTATATGTACTGTACAATTTATGATTTTTTTACAGGATCAGAGTTGTTTACTGTTAAAACATGTGAACTGTGTAAAGCGAGTCTAACACTGGACTTGGATGACTTTGATGTGGACGATTATTACCACAGACATCACCAACAGCAACAGGTAAACTGAGACAATGTATCTGACTTACCAAATGACAAATGTTGACTGAATTGTGCGTTTAACCCGGGTTAGATGGTTTAAACATGTACATTTCAGTCAACATTTGCCATTTGATTAGATGGGTGTGCACCACTATTATGGGAAACCATCTTTAGCATTACTAAACCACACTTAGGTTATTTTGCTTCAAGAATTTTGACCATAGCTTTGTGCCTTTCTCCTATTTCTTCTTAGGTGGAAGACGTAAATAATGACTTGTACATGCTGTTGCTGCTTCAGCAGAGGTTCTCAGTTCTGCTGCAGATATCACTTTCAAACACTGGTACAGTCTCCAGGGTAGGCAGCTGTCTGCTCATAAAGCAGACAGCTCATTCAACATATTAATGCTGCACAATGTAGGTCGACACCACCCAGAAATCAATTCATAATTAGCTTTGTAGGCAGTCGGTATTAGCATTGTGCAAGGAGTAGATGTCAAACTGTCAAGAGACAGACTAAATTTGGATCTTACAATGACATAAAGTGATTTGTGCTATCTGTCTTAGTGAGAAACAGATCGGAGGACAGATATGTTCTTGTCTAACTTATTAAAAATGTGTGTCAATGGGACTGAGGAGCAGGTATGCTCCTGTAAGTGACAGTATGAAAAGCTTTTTTCATTTGTCAGATAAACAGCAGTATTAGGGTTTAGACTACATGTCTTTGAGATGTGAGTTATTATTATTGGAACATCCCAATCAAATGGTAGCATTCAGAATTTTTTTTCTTCAAATATGTCATATTCACCATTTTGAAATGTATATATATTCTTATACAATGATTGACAGCACAAAATTAAGTGGGGTGCATGAATCAAATTTTTGCTTTCCATTTGGTACTCAGTGGGACTTTTCATTCTGTCCTCAGATATGGAGACAAATCCTCCCCTTTCCCTTAGACTGGGGATGAGAGCCAGCGGAGCAGGACAGAGGAGCAACCCCACACCAGGGACATTTGACACCTAATCCTCCACACTTCTCACTGTTTTTGAAATCTTGACTGACATGAAATTTATCATTAATGCATTATGATTAATACATTAAATATTAAACACGATGCAGTGCATCTAATTAAACTGAGCCAGAGAGTGGATGAACTTGACAGGAAGACAAAGGCAGTGAAGTAAATGAAGTGATTGTTTATTTGACATTTATTACATTTTATAATTTTTACCAGTTACTGCTTGCAAGGTTATTGCTGTGAGAGATTTAGAACATCTTCTATAATGATTTTTTTTCATGTATTTTTACAAATGTAAAAGAAATATTTGCTTTAGAGATGCTAACTACCAAATGTATGTCAATCATTTAAGAATACATGACAGCTATTTTAAGAACTAAACTACTCAGGGAACTACAATAGTTTATTTTGGAGCCACTTCATTACATTAGATATTTCAGAGCACAGGCATTTCTCTTTCTTATGCCAATCATTTCACTAAGCTTCATTGCTTATGTTCTGTGCCTGAATAAACTGTATCTTGTCAACATCTACAACTGGAGAATAAACTTCACAGTAAACAGGATAAAGGCGTTTTTCATGGATGAATGCTGTCAGGGCTCAAGTTGATGTTGCCGGAGATCTGTTCCTGGTAATATGCATCAGCGTCACATGAGCGAAATCGCTGATGCTCCTCTGTGAGATTCCTGTGATGTGGCTCAGTTCTTCCACCACCTGTCATGCATGAAAAGAGACAGCAAGCCTGCATTAACAAAAATAAACAGTATGGCGTCTTCAGTACAAAATGCATTCATTACAGATAATCTATATCACGTCATAATAATATAGTTTGTCCAGAACTGAACATCAAACACTGAGAAAAAATGCCTATGAAGTCGTGTGAATGCAATGTAAATACAATGTGAACACTTATAAAGTTATATTTCACCTGTTCCCATTTGTTGATATTCAGGATGTATGTGGCCACAGCAATGACACCAACACCAAGAAGCATACAGTCTTCAGTCACTGTTACAAACTTCTCTCTGGTTTATATATAGGGTTAATGCAAGATAATTATTTGACTCGCCAACAGCATCATCATATTATGCATAATGAGTGAGCAGGTTGCCGTAAATCTAACTCAATTTAGCAGTTCCTCAGAGGACTCACAGAAATATAACAGCACAAGACAAAATCTGAAACCGGTGTAATACATACTTGATCTAGGGAACTTTCTAGCCCATCCAACCTCCAAAAAGTCCACCATCAAGTCCACTGAAACAGCATGGCGCCACCCTATCTCCAAACATCTGGAGAGATACCCTGCCTTTTAGAAAGATAAAATTACCTCTGCTCTCTGGATGGGCTGAGGCACTGAGTGGTGGCCACTAACAAGGAGTCGTAGATGGCGGTCCTGTGCAGGCAAGTGAACTGGAGAACATGTTGGCACAGACGATGTAGGCGTTCCACAGGGATGGAGGACTCATTGTGTCCTGAAAAAGTTAAGTTACTATAGTTGTTACATGAATGACTGAATTATTGTCACAGAAGAACCCCTTTCAATCAGTTTTTCCAATTCTTTGCATCCTGAAACCTCATGTAGGCTGCTCTGTGTTTGTGATGACTTACCAAGCACCTCCAGAAGTATTTCCACATAAGTCAAGGGGTTGGGGGCATTCAACCTGAATTCAAGCCCTTTCAAGATCATCAGTTCTGACTCCAGGAGAGTCTGCTTGGAAACACTCTGGCCCATTGAGTGGAGGAAGTGCACAGCGGTATTGTTGTTGATAATCTTACCAAAAACAAACAGTGAGCTATGTTATAAAGATTACAGGACTATGAAGCTTCTTTTCAAGCACAGGATGTTGAATGTTAGTGGACTGCAGGTGTCTCAAAACTTACACTGCTGTGCAAAGACAGTTTGCTTGAAAGTTGTACACAAGAGAAGACAAGGAGGGGGAATTTCTCACGCAGCTTGTCAAAGACTTGATCCTCAAGATGTCTTGGCTGTTCAGCCGGTGCACCTTGATGTGTGGGTGTGGTGAACAAATTTTCAAGGTGCTTGATCATGAACCTGAGGGGGGGATTATTGTTCAATTAAAAGCTTATTAAACCATCACATCAGAGTTTAACAAGGGTGAGGCTATTGTGCTGCTGCTCCTTCCTACCTTTCAAATAATTCAATGGCATGGTAGCCAACCAGTGGATCAAGTCTCAGCTCTTCAGTTATCAGGAAGATGTATTCTAAGCAAAAAACCAAAGAGGGTTATGCAGGGTCAGCAAGAGCAGAGCACAAAACAATAAATTGTTTTTCTGTGTGGCAGAATGAGCACAGCGTGCCCGAGCATTATTTAGGGAGGCGAGATGTTACATTTGGATCTCAGGCTGAATAGAAGAAAAACAAAGAAGACACAGTCCCAGACCGTAATCAGAGCTATCACAAACAATATTAACAAAATGAAATTTTGTTTTGGCTAGATATAAATAGGAATTTGTTCTATCATGCATAGTGTTGCTGTAAATTTTGTGTCTTTAGGCAGTCTTATGTAAACTGATAAAGGGAGAGACGTCATACTGGTCAATAGATTGCTCCGAGCAGAAGTAAGCAGATTTGAGCCAAAACAGTCAAGAGTTTATTCTGGCTTTTAGGGAGGCTTTGGATTTAAATGTTACCAGTGGGTTGAGTTTCATATGAGGATCCATAAACTCAAAGAGCACAGAGCAGATATAACAGGCTATTCATGCCCATTTCTGAGCTCTTTGCACATTTGTACATCGTAGGCAAATAAAAGCTATAAATATTTTGCATGATTTACTAAGGGATACAAATTTTCCTTTAGGTGATCAAAAAATAACACGAAGGCCTAGATGGTCCAATTAAGACTTTATTAGGAAGGGAATGTCCTGCAACTGTGTGGTAATTAAATAGTATTTATCTACATTTTTATTTGTTTCCTTTGTACTAATTTCTGTCCAAAATAATATCTGAGACCTGTGCAAGTAAAACATTTAGCACTTAGTCACAAACTTGGTGGGATATCAACACCACCCACCAGCCAAACACTGGCAAAATTTTAGGGTGACTGCCCATTTTTTCTGTTGACCAGTCAATTTGGCAGGCAGCCAAGAATCACTTGGAAGTTCTTCCTTACTTCCTTATCCTAAAACTCAGACTGTATGATTGAACAGTGAGAGGGGAAGGTAATTATTACACCCGCCCTGGTGTACAAAGATCCAGAGATATTGCAGGCGCGAGCAAAGCAGAACCGTTCCTCCCAGAAAACAAACTTATAAGTCTATTCATGACCACGGGCATTAAGAACACATTAAAGGGTGACACTTATGCATCCCTGTTGAAATAAATATGTCACGTACGTCAACAACATGATTTGCCCCCTAAAGTGTAGTGTTAAAGTTTATATCTGTGTAAATAAATAAGTGCCATAAAACATAGTTTCATATGATGTTTCCAACATCCATTGCACAGTTAAAACGACTGAACTGAGTCACTGTGAACTTTCAGCGCATATTTATAGGCCCTCTGGCTGCACAATCATGACATAACATTAATCTGTACTGGGAGAGAATGCTTCTGCTTTTCCCAAAATGCTGTTAATCAGTGTGTTTATCTTAAGAAAATAAGACAACATAAATATTAACATTGCGAACATGATGAAATAAATCTTACCTGGGTGCAGAGAGGATTACATTTTTAATTTTTACGTTACCTGTTCTTGCTGAGTTAAGAAAGCAATGTGTTGTGTTGTATATCACCGAGTGAAAAGTGATCCCTGATGAAATTTTAAGTGTTTTTTCCCCCCATCAAATTCTACACTGCATAACAGGCAGGGCGCAGCAAGAAACGTTGCAGTCTATATCCACAAAACAGAAAATAACACAGCCCACTCTTATTTAACATGATATAATCATTTTCATGATTAAACATCTATATTTTAATCGGTTTTCTGTGTGTGTGAGATAATTTTATGTCACTGTACTTTGGTCCAGCTGGAACAATTAATGCCCTTAACAAACGAAATATGAGCATCAGCTGTCAACTTGATGCACCAACTGTCAAGCTAATGTTAGCTCAGTGTAACATACTCACCAACCAGTTTCTTATCTTTGAAATCCCCACTACATTTTGATAAACTGCTGAGTCTGTCTTTGTTACTTTTGTTGAGATTAACGAGAAAGTCTGATAGAAGCTCAAAGGAGGCTTGTCGAAACTTGAGACTGTTGCTATGTCTTGGAGAACACAGAAATCTCTTCGCCATTTTCACTAATTAGCAGTCATAAAAATGTGAAAATACAACTTCAAAGTCCCTGTCAACCTGTTAACGCTTAAATTAGTAAAGAAAAAAATTAACTGTCGAAACGCCTAAGCAAAACATACATCTCCCTGAAGGTGGCGATATTGCAACAGTGGTTTCAACGCTTCAGTGGGCTCAACCGATACTGAGTAGGAACCAACATTCGCCGTGGGGACCGTTTAGGATGTTGCACAATTTTAGCTCACACACCTCCCTGTGGTTGTTTGCGCTCACAGCATGGTAGATCTAACAACAATCTGATAGACTAGTCGACGCCCAGCTTGCCGCTACAACTTAAGCATCTCATTTGTAACACAGCTGCGCATATCCGTCAGAAACTGTTGTGAAACAACATTGCGGGCCGACGTGACTGCAGACATGGCTGACAAGACGCCGAAGGAGTCCGATGCCCCATTTGCAGCAAGGATAGATCCAACGAAAGAGGGTCTATCTCAAGAGCAGATGCATTTTATCAGACAAGTAGAGCTTGAACAGTGGAAGAAGAAAACACAGAAACTGAGGACACGGAACGTTGTAACGGGACTCGCTATTGGAGCACTCGTACTGGGTATCTGTATCCTTGCCAAACGCTCTAACGTCAACACACACAAGGTTAACTATGTAACGTCAACGTTAGCATTAAGTTAGCTTGCTCACGTTCGTCTAGCAAAGAGCTTGACAGCATAATATGAAGTCTACCATTAATTTACCTCTACAGTTCGCGTTTGAATTTCTGTAACGTGACTTTGACAATAAGTTATTTGAATGGCTTATAGGTCAAACTAGTCATCGGTAGAGAAGGCATCTGCATCCATTGAATGCTAGCATGTGTTACCTATGACAGTTGTCCAGGTAACTCCGCTGGTGTAACAAGGCACCAGGAAATAGGTTTCAGAAAAAGTTAAGCAAACATAATGTTTTAAACAAATACTCATGGGATTTTCATTAGCAAATGTGCACTTTACACTGGTTTATAGTTACTAAAATGTCGCTGCGCACTCAAAACTCAGATGCCAAAAGATCTGTTTAGCTTGTTTCAGATATTTAGGTTGTCAAAATAAATCTTGGAGGTGAGGTTGGAGCGTGCGACGACATTTTGCTGTCTTCAAGTCTGCTTCACCAGTCAGACGCCCGCCTCTATACTTCAGGTGTGCCTTTGCTCATTGTTGAGAAATAGTTTGCAGTTATCAAGGGGTGTCTGTCACTTTCCCTCTGCATGATGCCCCCTCCTAGTGTGACACGCTGTTTCCATCATTGCTTTTGGTGTGTTTTTTGCTTCCGTATATTTGCCTTGACTGTTTGCTCCCCCAGATGGCTACACATTTTACTCAGTCTCTCAGGAGCGAATCATGGACGAGATCGATGAGGAGGCCAAGACAGCAAGGATGCGGGGACCCAAGACTGGTGCCAACTGAGATGGATGTGCCCTGCTGGACTGTGTGTTATTCCTGAGGCCTCTTGTAGTTAAAGAGGGAAGGGACTTATATGGACGCTGCTGCCACTACATCATGCTTGGCCACTGTGTCCCATGTTGAGGCAGCACTGGACTTTGTCTTGTCTTGATTGTAAAGGGTAATTGTGTGATTCTGTTGCAGATATAAAACTAAAGGTGTCTTGATGATGATTAAACTTGCCTGGCAATTGAAAGGACTGATCCACTGGCCTCAGCATAACCTCAGCAAGATACATGCTGCATTTTCATTTTCTCCACAGCCCAGAGGCCCCAGATTGTAGAATAATCACTATAATAGCAATTATCCAACAAGCACACCCTGATCATCTGATGTGCTTATGAGGTGAATATACTACGTTGTAGTCAGACAGTAGTTAAATCTACAGTGGCCTTGAACACCAGGAAATGCTAGGGATACTGCTCAAATGACACAGATCAACCAGTTGAAACTATTTATGTTGATAAACTGATGGTTTGTTTAAAAAAAAGTGTAATGTAATTATTGTTTTTTTAACAACATAAATGATGTCCCAGTGTGAAAATGCATTTTTGCAAGAATTAGAAAGTGCATGAGACAATAAAGACAATAAAAAGCAGTGTAATTACAATTGCATTTATTAATTTTGTCAAAATATGATTTATGCAGCCTGATCTAGCCACCAAATCTTGAGAGTAAAAATATAAAATAAGACATAGCAAGGGAAAGGCACAGATTCAGCATGGCAGGACAGCAGCTTTAGAAAGCAATACAATTATATTTACATTCAAAATTTTGAAGTATCATTAGTTTTCTTTGAATATATTATGTACTATGGAAATCTTCAACTGAGTTCATCTGCCAGAAAATTCAGTGTGTGCAGTGACTACTGTATAAGGCAATGGCTATGGGTTCACAGCTTTCACTGATTTCTACATCCAGCAATATGCTTGTTAATTTAAAGATGTGGGAGGGCGGATCATTCATTAAAGTACAAATATACATTTGATCCAATTCGGAACAAGGTTATAAAACATAATTGAAATATATTCTCTAGCTCCCTTATGATAAAGAACAGCAGAAATGCTACCCATACAGGAAATATACCAGCTCTTCCTCAAGTGAACACATGAATACAGTTTTATCCACAAAACAAATCTGTGTAAGTGATTGAGGACTAAAGTAGAATTTACTAAAGTGCAGAAGGTGCTTGATCTATGCAACAGGCAACACATATCTGATTTTGCTTGAGCAAGAATTACAGTTGCCAAAATATTTAGTTTTCTCCTAACCTGTAAACATGAACTACAACTGCATTCTAATATATACATAATTTACAATAAATGGGAAAGCCAGTAGTCTAAAACCTAGGTGGCTTCATTTATGGTTAATCAACACTATGAAAGCCTCTGTTTAAAAACGGAGTGTGATTTGTTCACCGCTATAATAACTGAAAATGGACGTGCAATGCTCCCAACACCAAATATGTTTCTTTTGCACCATTTTACTAAATCTCTACCCATTCAGTATTTTGGAGAAATAAAAAATCTGTTTTGCAAAGAGATTTTTTTTCTGCTGGAGGAAACTACTGGTCAATTTAGTAAGCAAATGGTTTTTATGACTGTTTTTTCATTTACATCTGATGTTGGAATGGCAGTTACATCTCATACTATTGTGGTGTCCTACAGATTTACAGAAGCATCACCCCTGGGAATCCCATTCACTTCACCTAAAATTGTCAGAACTACAGTCAAACCTCTCCAGTCTGGAGTGAGAGAATGTAGGTCATTCGGTTAGGTGAAGTGTCGAAATGACTAAAGAACATCATGTACTGGGAAATAATATTTTCAGAATACACACTCAAGCGAGGATCTATCTAACTGTACAGCGACGCATCTAGACTGCTCTCGTCAGCCTCTGGAAGGCAGTAATGTTAACTGTACTAACGGGTGTATGTTCAGTGTGCAGTCAGCAGGTGCCGAGACGTTAAACTACAGCAAATAAGTTGTGAGATCATCTTAAAAATTGTCATGTATATGACAATTGTCAGTAAAAGTGTCAGAGCCTTGATGCAGTTCACATTAGTGTGCAAAGACAGAGTCAAACAAGCAGGAAAACAATTTCATCATTCTGGATTAAAGTCATAGTATCTGGTACTGTTGCCCCAAAGGCCACAACTCTACAGCACTTTATACCATCACTTGACTGTTTTATGCAAAAAGCACGCTCAGAGAAAACATTTGCACCAAACTGTCTTGTGACATTTTGCAGAGTACTGAGGCATCCTGGACTGAGTTTTGTTTCACTGTGAACCGTTGGGTCTGACAGCCTCCTCACGGTAAAAAGAGCAAAAAGAACCGATCAGTTTTTAGATCAGATCAGTTGCAATTCTATGCTTCACCTGCAATGAAATCACCAGATGTGAGTGATGTAGGCTGGAAAATCAGATGCTGATCCTGTGTAAATCCAGGCTTGTGGATGACAGTATATATAATTTGAGGTAAATGACCACTGGCAGAACCTTGGGACCACTGACGGAGGGACGCTATTTGCTTCCTGCAGTGCCAGTGAAAGGGATAAAGCGCTCCTCCTACAGGATGGGTTTGACAACTGCAGTCACACTTCAGATGAGGTAGTCCAAATATACAGCTTGCTTGGCTGAAGATTTTTACTGGTGAGGGGGGGAAGGAGATAAAAAAAATTACAACTTGTTTTCTGTTGTGTTTATGGAAATATGAAGTCATCTCATGGCATATTTGAATTCAGTTTGTTAATACATGAGAACTACACTCACCATTCTACTAATATCAGTGGCAAAGGTGACCCCTTTGCTATGTTTATCCTGGGAGCTGCTGCTGCTGCCTCCAAGAGAGTTCCTCCTAATAATGCCTAGGAAAACAATCAAATGCACACACACATGAAATATTACTGAAAAATAACAATCTGGAGCAACAAAGTAACTGACAACATAATTAAAATGCACATGTACACCAAAAGTTGTCACATTAATTTGGACTTTATACCTCAGATAAAATGCAAACTCAGAAAGGAAGTGGGGTATTTTTTACCTTGGAGTGGCAGTATGTCCAAGCGTTGCAGACTGTTCCTGCGGGAAGGCGGGAAGCCGCTTCCCTTGGACAGGCGCCGCTGTCGACTGGACAGCATAGCAGCAGGAGAGACGATCCCTGGAGGGGGAACCTTGCCCATTCTTTCATATAGCTCCTCAATCTCTCGCTTCTGGGTAGCCTGCAGGGTCTGCACTTCTGCCAGGTGTCTAATAGGAGACAAAAAGTAACATTTAAAAAGTTGATGAAATATGGTTTCTGTGGGCCCGGCAAATCATTTAAAGTTTGTAGAAAATAAATGCATTCAAGGATTTTGAAAACATGTCTTTGAAAGCAGCCTACATGATTTTTTAAAATTAAAATTTGATCATAATATATAGCCATTAATACACTTGCTTTCTAGACCATTTTCCATCCTTGAGCCAACACTTCACAGCCTGAGGAAAGCCTTGTGATGAATATATACATTGATATAGGTAATGTTTTAAAATGATTTCACTGTGATCAATTAACATGATAAGATAATGAGAAGCCTAGAAAATGAGGCCTCTATGATGTCTAATTTTGACCAATGTCATGTTATACCCCAAAACATTCTGTCTTTGGGTCCTTGAATTTTGCCAAACAAGACCTTGAAAGTCTGAATAGCGCTTGAACTTTGCATCCAAGTGAGCGTGGGAATACTGATTTAAGTTTCCATGGTTCTTTTTCAATATATTCACCTTCATCTAAATAACTACTTCAAAATTTCAAAATAAAATCTTTTTTTTCCCCTTTTCAACTCCAGAAACAGTCTGTCCTCTAGCCTTTGTTTATACGTATTCATTTAAATGTGTACTGTAGTTTAAGTGTCTTCACTGGTGTCACTTACTTCTCTCTGAGTTCCTGAAGCTCCTCCAGCATGTCCTCATCATCGCTGTCTGAGTCATCACTGCTCAGGTAGGGAGTGTTGCGGCTGTAAGTCATCATCCATAAATGGTGAAGGGCATTGCTGTACTGTGGGCTGCCTGTGCCTCCATCCCACAGCCTCCCCTCCGTCTCGGCGGTTGTCACTGAGAGGCCGCTGTCTGCAGACGTTCCCATCAGGCTGAGGCTGCACGCCCTCCTCCTCCGACTCCTCCTCGATCTCTGTCGGTCCTCTGCCCCTTTTTCCTCCACTTCTTCTTCTTCTTCTTCTTCCTCCTCCTCCTCCTCTTCTTCTTCTCTGTCCTGCTGCTGCTGCTCCTGGTTGCCAGCCCACCCCGCCTGACCGTCCGCATCCTGGAGGACTCCGGCCGAGCCTCTGTGAGGATTGGGGTGAGGCGGGGACATGGTGAGGGAGGTGCCCAGGCTGGTCTCGGACTCGCCCTGCTCCTCTGTGCTGCTTTCTGAGGAGGTGCTGCTGGTGCCTACTGACTGGGGCCTGTTGGGGGCAGCACACACTGGCACAGCGGGCACAGGGATCTCCATGCTGGGCGTCACCTGGAAGCGCCCAACAGTCACCGGTGCAGCCTGGACTTCTGTGAGGCAAAGAAATCAATACAAATGCTATTATGTAGAGGTTTCGCCAATTGTGACTACAATAGGGTGTACTTTTGCATGTGTCTGTATTTGAATAGTTTACCCTTTAATAAAACATTCATCATATCATCTGATTAAGCATCTCATTTATAAAATATCCAGTTTTTACAAGATACCTGCAATATTGGTTAACATCAATATCAGTTAGCTGTAGTATCTCCCTCTCGTAACTGTAAGAGCCTTGCAACCACTAGGAAGTTAGAAATGATGACCTCTGACATGAACACAGGCAATTTATATTAGTGTGACAGCACTGAAATGAGAGATCAATCACCACCTGGACAGAGTCAACTGTTCTCTAATCTAATCAGACCTGATTGATGAATAGAAGAAAGACCCACTCATTCCTGACTGCTTGGGTGTAATGAAAGACAAAAGATGTGTTTACTGAATATGCACTTAAAGGAGGAGTCAATTTTTTTACTGTTTCACATTTCCTGAAATAACAATTCGTATTTATTTTTGACAAACAACCAAGTGACACAAACAATTCGAGCACCCAGAGGCACTCAAAGTTGCAGATAATGTAAATTAAGGGGTTTAAATCCTGCAGTGCTTCAGTCTGTCCACTAAGGGTCCCCCTCACAGTAGACACTGGAAGCAGCTGGCTCTGTACCAGTTTCTTGCGACGCCCTCTGAAACAGAGGGAACTCTGTTGAGTGTGGGCTTCTGAGGCGGGTATAAATACTGACAGGTGTGGATGTGGGGAGGAGAGGCCTATAACAAGCATTGACGCTTTCTGATTGGTCGGCGCCAGTGGGTAGGGCCACCATCACACCTACGTTTGTGTCCCTATTCAGTGGAACATTACATCCAGACATGCTATTACGCAATGGCTCCTGAGGCACCACTAATAGGTGATAATGTCACCAAACACCCAAGATAAAATGGAGAGAGGGAGAGAACTGAAAACAGCTCAGAAGGCAAATTGGCCATGACAGAGTCATCAGACTCTATTTAGACCTAATACATAGTAAAACTGACATGCATGAGAGGAAAACCTTGTGCAGTATGGCTGAATATATGTGTGTGTGCACAGGCATGTGAGTGAGTTTGTTTGGGGTGCTAACAAAAACATATGTCATTTTCCAGCACTCTCGCAGCTCCTGGCTAGTTAAAGTACATTCTGGGCATTTAAGATCCCTAGACGGAGGAGAAATCATGGCAGAAAAGTGAGAATGTGCAGAAAACGTCTTACCAGGGCCAGTGGGAGACGCCTTTGGTTTAGGACCACTGGCATTCATCTCAGGTACTGGAGAACGTAACTGAGTGCTGAAGGATGACAACTAGACAGGACACAAAAAAGAAAACACATCGTTCTTAAACATCACATTGTGTCATGTGAATAGCTGGACTTTGACACTTGAGTAGACAAATCATACTATAAATAAATCACGGTGTTATCTGTGAGGTTTTTATTAATCTTTTTTCTTAGCTATAGTTACCCTCATCTGATATAAACCCTGGAATAAAAGTAACTAATGGAGACTCACAGTACTTTCTGGGCTCTCTGGTGGTGACGGAGAAAGATCTGAAGAGGAGTTTGAACTAGAGCTTTCAGACTCGGGTTTGGCCTGGCCTGGAGCCTGAGGTGGGTATGGGACCATGTAGTTTCGGAGTCTGTCGTTCTGGGTCAGGCTGGAGGGGCTGGAGGATCTGGCCTGCTGCAGAGACTCCTGAGGAAGCTGCGGAGGTGTGGAAGACACGGAGGGGGAAGAGATGGGATGCGACCATCCGGGATGTCCGCTCTGAGGATACCCGGGTGGATCCATCTGAGGAGGACTGTCCGGGCTGTGGTAGACACCGGGGTGCCCGGGGATGCCCGCTGTAGGATACGGGACCTCTGTTGGTGAGGTCTGGTAGTGCGGTGCGTAGACGGATGGGTAGCCTGGCTGTGGAGCCACGTGAGGCGGCAGCTGGGGATGGAAGCCCGGGATGGAGGGAATTCCCTGCGTGGGCAGGCTCGCAGGAGGGATGAAAGACTGGGCCATGCTCATCGCCATGGAGATGACATTGGCCAGGGAAAAAAGAGGCTGGGAGTGGGGCGGCCACATGTTGGGATGCTGATGCGCAGGAGGGGACAGGGAGATGCCCTCGCTGCTGCCTGGGTTTGGGGTCTCTGTCAGCGAGCTGGGCGACCCTGGAGCCGGGGAGTGGACTGTCGGGATGGCGGGGTTGCTGGCTACACGTGTGAGAGAGGACGGGACCCCTGCTGGTTTGGGAGAGCCGGGGGAGGCTGGGTACGGGAATGGGAAGTGTGTGTGGCCCATGTAGGGCAGTTGATAGTGCTGGTGGTGAGGCAGGAGAGAGGTGGGGTGATGGGGCTGTTGATAATGGACCGGAGACCCTGGAACACAAAAGGAATTTGTTTTAATTATTTGTAGCCATCATTTACTGGGCCTGGCATGGACTTTTTTTTTACAACCAAATATTGTGTAAGAAAAAAATGTGAATGTCATAACACCTAAGAAGAGTAATTTTAAGTAGAGCACCCCTGCACAGTTGTAATGGAATATTGGACAGAGCTGACCCAGAAAGACAAGTTATATCACTCGCTCTCCCTTTCTGCTCAGGTTTTTGTCCGTTCACTTCTTCCTTTTGCCCCCTGCCATGATGGCATAAGTCATTTGGAGCATAAATCCCCCCTGTGCTTTAAAAAGATTGGTTTCCATGGTGAATAGAGATGTTTTGTTTAACACAGTATCTGTCTGTGATTGCTGTTGTAAGCCAGAGTGGTTGTGCACAGGGCACACTCAGCTGAGGGATTCAGCATCAGTGAAGCAAGGGACGCATTTACGCATCGCATTTTAGGGGAGTTTAAATGGAATACGTGTGTGTGTGTGTGTGTGTGTGTGTGTGTGTGTACACAACTTCTTGGGTCTGATTGTGATTTTTAGAGAAGTCCGGATTTTTAAATCACTCCTTGGGGAATAGTCATGATGCCAATATCCAAGCCCTATCCATTGATTTGACATTTACTTCAACAATGGCTCTACAGTTATAGTCCACGCCTCCTGTTGATGAGGTAAACCAGCCGCCCCTCTTTCCACGCTGATGGAAACATAGGTTAGGCAATACTCTGTAAAGGCGGCGGGTGGCCAAGAGGCATTGCGAAAGCAGCCATGCAGTGGATGTGCAGCAGAGAGGGGACGCAGACGAGGGAATGAGGATGTTCAGATGGTCTCTGAAGCTGAGGCTGGGGGAGTACGGGGGATGTGTGCTCTGTAATTGACATCAAATGCCCCTCCTGTCGGGAGACAGACTTTGGATGGGGGAGGAGGCTTTCTTGGAAATTCTGCAGGAGTTTGTGCTGGCAAACAGATGTTGCAAAGTATCACAGCACTGGAGAAAAGCTCATGCTTCACAGGGACAGCATTCACGTCTCCCTCAAAGCCAGAAAGCGCCCTTCAGGTGAGGTAATTACCCAAGAGGCCCTGCTGCACGGCTGACACAGACCCAGGCTTTGAGGTGTGGGGAAGGTGGTTGGCGCCATGCAAATGCCTGAACAATACCAAGAAAGGGCCCTGAGGAGGGTGGGGGAGGGGGGCGAGCTTTTTATGAGGTAGCTGAGTCTAGCTTTGAGTTATTATTTGCCAAAGTACTATAACAGTTTTGCTGTGTAGTGAAACAGTAAACAATGCAAGGGCTCTTCACACAGGGCCAGAGGGACAGGCGGAGGGCTATTTACCTGGGGCGTTGTGGAAAGACTGGGAGCGTATAAGAGGTCGCCCAGGTGAAGTAATGTCTGCATTGAAGAAGTCTCCAGTGGGCACCGGTGGAGAGCCACGTACCCCTACACCTGGGCTAGCCACACTGAAATCTAAGTTAAGACACACACATGCATGAACGCATGAACGCACACAAACAACACACCATGCACAGACCATGCACAGAAAAAGTAGACATGCAACTAAGACATGCATGCTCATCTTCATCGAGTTAAACAGCCACCAAATTTTACTTGTCATAGCTTTGATTTGGTGAAAAGGGGAAATAAAAAAGAGCAGGATGCAGAGACCCAAGATATCCGTTCACTTTCAGTTTCATATCATATTTAATCTCAAAGAGCATCTTATCAGACTTGTGACTTACCCGGCAGAGAGGAGGAGGAGTGTGTTCGAGCCAGGCTGTGACTATGCAGATTAGGCTGTAAGAGAGTACATTGGATAAACCTCAGTATAAAACCAACTTAAATACATGGCATAATTGTCCTTGAGTTGTACCCATTATTGACAAACGTGTGCATGCAGAAAATGTTGAATAGTGCATTATATCTAGATTGTTCCCCTCTATATAATGGTAAACAACAACAGAAAAAAGAGAACATGGGGCATCTTTCAGTTGAGCCTCTGACTATTCAGATGGTTTAGGACCAACAGGTTGGGGGAAACTCAATTGGAAATGAACTGGTACAACATTGATCATGCTTTTTGCTGCTGAGGTGTCCTTAAGCAAGGCATTAAAACATAGGATGCTGATTCATTCTTGCTGTACTGAAAGTGACCCTGAGGTCAGACCTCTAAGAGTATAATATATGCATACGTGTACAGTATGTATTATGTGTCTCGATTGATGCAAAACAGAAACAAGCTTCAGTGAACCATGATGAGGCTGGCAAGAAGTTGCTGTTCATTTGGCAAGAAATGTTTCCATAATAAACACCGTTTTATGGACCGATTAAGATAACTATAAAGGCCCCTTTACGCATTCACGCGAGTTCACTTTACAGCAAGTCATTTAACCTCCATAATCTGTATAACAGGCCCTTTTAATCTGGCTCAAGCTGTAAGAACCCCTGGGAGTCAAAGAAGTTGTGAATGTTTCCCCGAATTTCACGTTGAAATAGCAGCGAGAGGAAACCAGCAACAGCTAGATATACAAGGCTGTCCAGGGAGTCCATTCAGAATGAGCTCCATTTATAAACAATATCTTTTTCACAAACCCCGCTCAGAATAGCTCCTTCCCTCAGAGGCACCGCAGCCAGAATAGAGATAGCTAGATGGGTCTCGGGGCTTGCGGGTTGCATTCTTCCCGACTTAACTAGCCTGCTCTGGTTTTTTGGTAGGAGGATGCAAATAGCTGGGGAGCACAGCCATAGGGGGTCTTAAGGGATGTGGTCCATGAGCTGTTTTCAATCAGGTTGTGGACTGGAGCCAGGAGAGATTTGTCCATGGCAGGCCTGGGTAATTATGTACCCAGGGGGTCGGAACCACGGTAGTTGTTGGGTGAATAGGTGGGGGGGG
>OMLF01050034.1:23566-62693 GCA_900302615.1 Holocentrus rufus
AAAAAAAAAAAAAAAAAAAAAAAAAAAGTGATCATTTTATCCATTACATCGTCTAACTCAACTGAATAGCTTATTTAAAACTATGAGGCATTTGTTGAGCGCAAACAAGTTCAAGTTCAAGTTTATTTAGAGCCCTTTATCATTGTTACAGTCTCAAATGGCTTTACAGCCCCATAGTTTATAGAAATCAAAACCTAAACAACTTGCTGTTACACCTAAAGACATTTCCTATCACTTTCTGATCCTGAAAACATATCTTTATGTTTTGGAATCAAGTCTCTATCCCCATCAGTTTCACAGTTATGGCTTAAAAACAAAAATTGTCCGATGGAAGAAACACAAGATCTGGATCACCATGAAGATTTAGTCAATAAACCTTTTTCACAGTCACCATTTTGCCATGAAATAGCAGGTAAGCACAGGTGTTAATGATGTTAATTAAGGTTGACTCACTGGAAAAGACTGCTGCTCTTTAATGGAATCTTCATTAATGTCATTAACACAGGTGTTACTAATGACATTAATGAAGATTCTGTTCCATTCTGTAGCAGACTCTTTTCCAGTGAGCCAACCTTAATTAACATCATTAGTAACACCTGTGTTAACCTGCTATTTCATGTCAAAACGAGTGCTCTGAAAAAGGTTCCTGTTCCTTGGCCCAGATTTCATATGTTTTTAAGATATGCTCCTGATAGGCAGACATCCAAGCTAACAGGGTTGAAAGCACAACATCCTTGGAACAGGTTAGAAAATCACCCAACTAATCATCCTCCTTGACTTCAAACCTTGTTCAGATGTTTGATTTTTAGATTCTGTTCCAGACATTCTGTTCTTGAAGGGGAAATAAAGGTTGATGGTGGCATTCTGTTGTCGATGGGTTGCACATAACACCTGTTCATCACCGCACAGGCAATGATGAAGCAGCAGTGACTCACCATGACAGCAGCGATGTCCTCGGGGTTATCTCCATCTAGGTCAAACTTGAAGGTAACCATCTTGTCATTATGGGTCTGCAGCTGACACTCCACCACCCGGTCCACTTTATCAGACAGCTGCAGGGACAGACAGGATCGATTTGTTTGCCATCTTGAAAACACAGAGGGAAGTAAAACAGGGAGACAACGGTATGCATGCACGAGTGTGTGTATGTGTATGTATCTACATGTGCAAGGATGTGCATGTGCATGTGTGTGTGTTGTACTATCTCCTGCATGCACATGTAGGTCAGCATGATCTGTTTGTCTCTGATTCCAATACAAAAACACTCCTCAAGAGACCACAGTGTGTCCTGATCACAAAGGAAATGTACTGTGGTTGCTCTTGGAAGAACACATTAACTACCGATAAGATTGCGCAATCAGGGTGTAGCTTCACCACTCACTCAAAAATAATACGCATGCACTAATTCAATCATTCATTTCAGCCAACTGATTTATTTGTTTACGATGGGCACAAATGAACCCGTTCACAGCGTTGTAATTAAAGCGTTTGATTTACTGTACCCCTGTGATGCGCAGCCTTGACCGGGCCCTCCTCCTGAACAGCTTCCCCGCTGTCCGTCTGGCGGCTGATTTCCCGCTCTTCTCTGATAGGCCCTCATAGCCGTCACTCAACCCGGACGTCACGTCGGAGGCGTAGCTGCAAAGAGACGGATTGTGAGGTGCTATGTCTGACGGTTATAAAAGCCACTGATACATTCCTGCTGCAGCAATTTAGAAGTTAATGCATCATCCATGTCAGACGTGACAAAAAGGAATTGACCATCCATCAAGACCGAGTGTCTTGGCGTCAAGCACAGAAAGAAGCAGACTCCTTATATGTCAAATAAAGTCTTGATGTGTTGCAGTGAGATGCTGTTGGCCTGAGTTATGGGCCAGTTGGATAGTTTTCAGGATGGACAATACATGGAACCTATAAGAAGCTGCTGTTAATTCGCGAGAAACAAACAACAGATCCACGTGACCTGTTGTATTTACACAATGATCAGCTTTTAGTTTTCAGAGAAACTGGAGTACTTTCAGCACATTTTATAAAAAGCTCTGGTTCAGCTAATTGCGTGTCCTGGGTCTCTTTGGATTGCTGTGGTCACTAATTCCCTCCATCCACCTCTCTGCTAAGGCCAGCAAACATTTACAGGCCTGCTGCTTGGCAGCGGCCACTCATTTCTATTTAAAATATCTTCCTCATAGGTAACTTCGGTTCAAAGCAAGGCTTGTTTTCACCTCTAAACGTTGAGTACATGGAAATTAGAGAAAATAATTAAGGTCCACTGTTTGTGTTGAATTCTTGTTTATACTGCAAACAATTCTTCTGTTTGGGGTGTGCTGACCGGCAACGCGGGGTTTTTCTCAGGGGAGGAATTATGGATTGAAGCTTATGCTATGCAGTGAATCCCAAATAGTGCATGCCTAAGCTTTTACGAAACATGACACTCAGCTGGAGCGGGTGTTTGTTTCAAACTAGGATAGGTTTACTCCATCAGGACAAGTCAGATAGTGTCCAGTATAAACTGTAAATCATAGAAAGTGGTCTAAACTGGTTGTTAAATAGGCTAAACACTTTGACAGTCATTGTATTGTTCTATAATATATTGTAAACTCCTCCTTCTCATCTGGTGCTTCAATCAAATTAAAACAAACATTTCTTTTTTACCCAAGTACAGTCCAAATGACGTATGGGATCTCAGGTACTGCATGCCAAAGAGCCAAAGCTGTTATGAAACATTACGTTCTTTGAACAGAGGATGGACCCCAGATGACAACCCCACCACCACCCCATCCGCCCACCCATCATCGGCTCCCATGCAGAGAATAAAGCCGCCCTCTCCTCATATACCACCATCATGGAAAAACAGAGCCTCCACAACATCTGAGACCCCGTCACACAGAAACCTGCGAGGGTCCACTCTGCCTCGGTCTAATAAAAACACAGAAGAGGCTGCTGATTGCCTCGGGCCTGTTGTCACAGCCGCGCAGATGTCAAGGAGGAGTTATACGGGGAACACCAGACATTTCTACTCGATTCATATTGATTTTCAGGGGGTGTAACTTCATTAAGGAGGGACTATTGACCTCTAGTGTTCCCTTGATGGGAAAAAAAGAGCAGAGTAAAAAGAGGGGCTACCTGTCCACAGGAGAGTTGAAGCCACTGGGGGGGGCCGAGTTGCCATGCTCTGTGTTGTTGGAAACTGCGATACTCTATGAATAGAAATGAGGGATATAGTTAGGTAAACACGACAGCAGACTTTCATTCATTTTTTTTTTTTTTTTTTTGAGCCAGAGCACAGATGGTGGGCGAGAGAGCTTTTCCAGATACTGTATTTGAAGTGAGGAAGCATTCTATAAAAAGGACTCTACACCAGCTATCTCTAATGAAATGGTTTAATAGTCAATGTAGCACTAACTAAGCATTAATTACATTTTAATTAACCTTCTACTTCCTCAATATGGCAATTTGCTTTGTGGTTAAAAATAAAAAAGATGTTATATCAACAGTCAAGTCTTAACTTATTCTGATCAAAATATGTTATAAATAAGAGTTAAAAAAACAGTTTTCTCATCTGAGTCAAAACTGAAATCATTATGAAATAATTTATGCACACATATAAATGTTTGCCCTGAAATATTCTGTCTTCGCAAAACAACCAATCATACAGGTACAAGAATTTTATTGCTTGATGGGAGAATGACGTATAATAATTATTATTTAATTGTCATTATTATGATTGTAACCATTTGGGTTCTCACCTTGTTATAAAAGGAACAAGCACACCACAGGCCCTCTACTTTGACAACAAGCTCTTTATTGAGGCCACTCACCGAGGGGAAGCGGAGGGCCAGGATGGGGAGGCCATTTGCAGGCGGGGTGTCGGTGTGTGCGGTGGGGGGCGTCGGGGGAGCGTTAAGGCTGCCGGCCTCCAGGGGATCCTGCAGCCCTGAGGAGCTCAGATAGCCGTCCGTCTCACAGTCAGCTGTTACAACAAAGGACATAAGCCATTAGCATGTGACCCACCGCAGCCCGCCTGATTGACACATACTGTACCATACACACTGACATAAACATATATACAGGCAGGCACACATGTAAGCACATGCATGCAGGCTAACACATCTGATGACCCTGAATTGACACGCACACACACACACACACACCTGATGACCCTGACTGAAATACACCCCTACACAGCTCTGATCAGTTACATTATGGATTAGCATTGTTCTATGAACACAATGTACAGAACAGGATGTATTAAACTAGATCATTGGGCTTTACAGTGAGAATATTGTCTTCATATTGGTTGTCTTTCTGATAAGGGCCAGCAAACCTTCAGCAATTCACATACACACACATTTAATGAGGTAAGACTGACAGGGACTGAATAATTCAGGTATGGACAGTCTCACATTTCACTGTAAGCCGCCCATGTGCTTTGAGATTCAAGTGACTTGCTGTTGAGCACAAGTGTGCACCTAATGCAGCGAGAAATGTCTGCCTGCAGAGTGCGTGATAGGCTGCTTTTCTGGAGCTCAAACAATTGGCAACAATTACAGTCTTGAAGTCCAAAGTTCATGTTTGACAGACCGATCTGACCCACATGTGACTGAGTGATGATGTAAGCCACAGTATGTTTCAAAATTAGGAATATAACTTTAATAGTAATAGCACTGAAAAACCAAGCAGGTTATTTTTAGTCATTTTTGATCGCTGGCAGGTTGTTGGTCTGTCTATTTGTCATTTATTGGGCGGATTACCATGAACTTCATGCTCCTCAGAGGATGAACCCTGTCAGTTCTGGTGACCTCATGACCTTTCCTGTAGCTCCATACTTAGGCCAAAATGTCAAATTTGTACTAATTAACAGATTGTCATATTTGGTGAGTGCATTCATGCTCCCCCAAGAGAGATTCCTCTTGATTTTGATGGTCCCATTTTTTGATGACCCTACTCTCCTGTAGTGTCACCTTTAGGCCAAAATGCCAAATGTGAGACCTTTAAATATATTGGGCACATTGCCATGAAATATGGCAGCTGTCCACCATCCTAAATTCATATCACATATCTCACACACACATACACACAACACACATGCACACACACATAAACAAATGTACACTGCCAAGTTCACTTCCCATTGGGGGCCCCATACCAAAAAAGTAAAGACCCATGGTACTGTGAAGCTGTTTGGATTACAGCATCTACCACATGGCTAATTGGATGTTGTGCTACGTTGCTCACAGTTAGCGGAGGAGCAGCTGTTGTGGCGAATGTGGAAGTGCTGGTCTGCTTCGGGCTCCTCCGGCTCTGCAGGGCAGTTGGAGCTGACTCCAGAGTCCACGGAGCTGTTGACCGGGGACAGAATGGGCGTCGGAGGGGTCTGGGCTGGGGTGGGGCTCTCCGCCGCGACAGGTTCGCTGACTTTAGTTGAGGCCGGCTGAGGCTCCGGCTCCTCTTCTATGGCCTCCTGCGCCCGCCTCCTCTTCTGTTCCTCTGCCTGCCTCCTCAGCTTTTCTCTCTGCCGCTTGATGGTCGTCACCCTGTCCCGTATGGCCTTGGCCACCAGCTTGAAGTCTGCCTCGCACACAAAGCCAAGCACGACCTGCATAACACAGAGCTGGTCAGGGCACAACACTGTAACACGCGTACAAGTCGGAGATGTGGTATAACAATATGTAGATAAATTACACAAGTCTGCAGCACGTCATGGCCTCATCACGCAAGATGCAATATCAACAATCATTTAACGTGACAAAAGAGTGTGCTAACAGCATTTCCTCTGTAGAAAATCAATACGCACTGACTGTGTTCTTAGTATGTCGGGCTGGCGTCTTGGGCATTGTCTCGTCACGCACTCAGAGCACAGTATTCAATAGAGTAGGACAGTCAGTCTTAATCTGCCTCTCAACACATAAATCAGATTACATCAGATCGCCCAGACTAGATGTCCCCTGCTGATACCAAATTTGATCTTGATGAAAAATATCACAAAGAGGTAAACAAGGAAGGAATTGTGGCTTGTAGTTTCATTAAAAGTGACCTCTGTGGAGGAGGGTCTGGAGGACATAAGGGCCTGTTTCGTAACAAGCCAGAGAGCCATTATATTATTAAAGACATGACCCGCGCTGCTTCCTGAGCCACGCTCTCACATTTCGAACTGTTGATGATTAAATGTTGAACGGTGCCCTTGACACACTTTGCGAGGCATTCTGTCCGGTTTATGGGCTGAGCACTTGTCAATGTCTTTGCTATTATATTCGAACCATAAAACAAGAACTATAATGGTCTTGGGGTACATTAGTGGCCCTGGTTTTACTGTTTGCAGTCAAGTGTCAAACACATAGAAAGCTCACAGTGTAATTCCTCTTTCAACTTTGAGCTCTGTCAGACCCTGTGACATAATGTTAGCATAGCCCGTTTTTTTAATTGGCACTGAATCCAGGTAAATATCAGTACTTACATCTACAGTAAATACCTCTTCAACAGATATCATATCCATAATTTCCGTGCACAGTGTAGGTCTATTAATGCTTAATACTAACATTTTGCCCTATGGTAACAGAACCAAAAGGTGCAGACCTCTCGTTTAATAAATAACTCAGCTTGGAATATTAATGTTGAAGGAGGAAAAGAATCAGCCACAAGATTTCAGTCCAACTGAGTCAAAATGAGGCTGTCATGCTATCACATTTCCTTTTCGATTAAGAACATTCTTCTTGAAAGGAGGAATTTGGTACGTAATTATGTTGAAAATATTGGGGTCAAGACCAAAACCATGTTCAGACACTCTGTATGGGTTAACCTTCAATCATAAATCCTATTAAAAGCTATCACAATAAAAAGACACCATGCAGGTCGTGACCTGCCTACATAACCGTCAGTAGAGCAGATCCCTGACGACGCCCAAAGGTAAACTTCGCAACAGAGTGTCAACTTGTCCCGGCTCACCATCTCCTGAGCCACCTCCTCTGGCACGTCCTTGTAGAGCTCGAAGAGGAACTCGATGGCGTTGTTGTCCTTGTACTTCCCGTGGAGCTTCTTGGTGTCGTCCATGCGCAGCCAAAGCTTCAGGCCGGACTTCACCATGTTGTCCTCCTCCGCCAGCTCCACGCGCACACCGTTGTTCTCCTGGAAGAAGGTGTGATCCAGGAGGTCCTGGATGGTGTACCTGTGGAGGAAAGGAAATAGTAGGTGGACTTGAATCGCAGCACCCTAAGGAACCTTCTCACCCATTTTGAGACATATTCTTTTGATACCTTTCCCTCCTTAAGAACACATTCAAATTTTCTTTTGAGGATAATAAAAAAAGAACCTGAACTTCTCAAGCTGCAGTGTTGGACAGGTTTGACTAAAAGCCGTCTGCTTTAACTAAAGAAAATCTGTATGAGGAACTGTTTTTCAGAAAACTGATGTGAGTAATGAATAACTTTGAGGGGAAAGGAAACTGCTGAGTGAACCAGAGCTTGGAAAATGCAGGGCCAAGAAATACAAATGAAAGATGTACTGTTACAGTTTATTGGGATCGAGAAAACTCCAAGGAGAGTACTGGAGAAAAGAGAACATAAATATAAAATATAAAGTCGGAATTAGTTACTAGTCAAGAAATGATGCAAATCATCCCACCAAAATTGAAATATACTTTTTTTTAATGCACTTCTTCCCTCAGATTATTGCTTACAAGTATGTTTATTACAGAATAACAATGTCAGAGCCACTGGTACCTTTCATCTTTGTTCATACGAATGCAGCCCTCGATGATTTCTTTGAGCTCTGGGACTTTCACCTTGTAGAAGCTGTCAGGTTTCATTCCCTGCAAGGAGAAGCAATGAGAAGATTGATTTACATTTAATTTGCGGGACCTCATATCAACGAATAGTGGAAATGCTATTCTGAGGAGCTGTTATTACTTACTATTAATCAAACTGTATCTGGCTATTTGGGATTCGACCGGTAAATATCATAATTTATCTCTTCCTTGCAGGACACAGTTCACACATCAGAGGGGCTTATTGAGCCAATAACAGCTCTTTCCACCTGTGCTGTACATTAACGTAACTCCTTGCTTGGTGACATCTGCCACCAGCCAGCATGACATTAGCCTCTGCAATCATGTCAACATAAGAGGACAGCGAACAAGAGGAGGTCATTAAAACAGAAAAGGCCATGATGTTCCTTTCATGCTCTTTTCATCTCTTCTCACCACAGGCCACTTCAGAAATCATTTAAGGGCTTTTAGTGTTCTCATGAGCTACAGCCACTATGAAGAGATTAGCTCATAGCAGAAAATAGTCAGGTGGGACTTTTCAGTTTTACATTATGTAATAAGCATTGCGTCTCAATGTTACAGCTGGTAAGCAGAGATTTCCTATAACTGTGATGCAGTAGAGTGAGGGCATTTCAGCCTGCAGCTGTTTCAAGCTCCCATCCCTGTAAAAACACTGATAAGAAAAAGGAGCAAATTGCCCTGGTTACAGAGAGCCAAGGTCAATAAGATGTCTGGGCTCAGATACCCAAGCAACATGTTCATGCTAATTCAAAACATCCAAATAAATAGACTTATAAATAAAGGCTGTGTGCTCTGTTTGTTTATCATAAACCTATCGCACAATAACTGGTTTCTTCGTTTGTTATGACCACAAATTATTTTCTCAAGATATTCCTGCTTCCTGTTTAAGCGAGACAAAGGACAGAGCTGTGAAAGAGAGCATTTGAGTCTAAAGGAATGATGTTCTCATTTCATGCCTGGATGACACAATGTGTTATCCTCAGAAACAAAACGGGATCCAATAAGTAAGCTGCATTTACTGGTGCATCAAATTGCTGCTGTTTATCTTTTTTATTTATTTATATAATTATTCATTTTATCTTTTAAACTCAAACACTTTCAAACTCAAAAATGTAAAGACAAACCAGTACATTAAAAAATCTGTTTGTTACAGAAAAGTTATATATTGTTTAAATTATCTTACAGGTTTAGACAAAATGGTGAGATATACAACAGTGTCATAGAGAATTTTCATCTTTTGAGATTGTTCAGGAATGCTATGATAACCCAAAGAAAAATAACTTTAGAAACTGAAGCATTATTATGGCTTAGAGTGGCTTTTCTATGCAGCTGTTCTATTCCATACATCCTAGCTTCTTTATATACAGAAATAGGAAAGGGCACTCTCCCACAGTATTTATTTTTGTGTGGGTCTACTGGTTGGCTGTGTAATAAAAACATGCTATGAACAAGACTGAAGCCAAGTGAATTCTGCAGACAGCCATGACTGAACACATGGAAAAGATTTACGAGACTCTAACAAGATTTGTACATGCTCTAGCTTTCATGTCAAGCTATGTTCCTTACTCTATTCAAGCGTCAGCTCTCATGGCTATAAACTTATAAGCCATTCATGTAACTCGACTTAAAAAAAAAAAACTACTAGGAATGTTGTTATATCATTACATTCTTAGTTTTATCGTTATCGTTTTATCATTAAGTTATATCGAGTCACATCTATGCTATTTAACTCAAACGAATCAAAAATGTGTAAATATGCGTAAGGATTTTTTTTTTTATCTTTCTTTATGGGTAGGCTCCTCTGATTGTGAAAGAGTTATTAGCATTATAGATTGCCAGTGATCAATGCTAAATGTTGCCTTGAGTGTGGCAGAGACATCACCACTCTGGCTCGCTAGCATTGATCCTTTCTTACTCTACAGCTTCGATCAAATGCTTTCCATCTGTGACACAAAAGAAAGAGTCAGCCCCCTTTGCGGAGTAAAAGACTGAGACGTCATTTCCAAAACATAAAATCCTAATGCAGCCCAGCCTCGCCCGCTGTGGCGTCATCACTTTGCTTGGCACGAAGCTGTGGCAGCCCACAGCTACTGCTGCGCTGCTGTGTCCTTAAAGATCACCGCTGTGCTTCTGGGCTTTTGAAGATTTCTTCTGAAGGATTTCGTAGGATAAGGCTTTGAGATATGAACTGGACCCTGCAGTCAAGTTTACATAAGAGGGCACTGGGCTGGGATTCAAGCTCCTCTTCAGCCCTAAATAGACGGACATATCTGCATGGAAGTGAAAAGCTGTCCTAGAGAAAGGACTATCCTAGTGAACATGACAGAAGCAGTGCCTCTAGACAAGATCTTTGAAATGGTAATGCAATTAGTGAGTCACATATCTGCTATCATGCGTCATGGCCGTAGGTTGACAAAAGCAAACTGATGATATTATGTCATGGTTCTGCATTGTGAGCTTGTAATGGGCAAAACTGAGCCTTTAATAGACAAAACGGGGCTTTCATTCCACATGGGGCCCATTTCATCCAAGGATTCACGGGGATAACCAGACATATATACAGGATATCCTGGTTCCTCCTGGTCTGATTCCATTATGTGCAAGGATGAAAGCAAACACATGTGAGCAATTACACTAAATGCAAGTTAGAAAACGAGGGCAGTTTCCTCCTCTCCTACTCACACTGGTGACTTTGCGGTAGATCTGGGCAGCGTTTTGGCACTCGGAGTACGGGTACTCAGAGGTGGCCATCTCCAAGATACACATTCCAAAGGCGTAGACGTCCACCGCTTCGTCATACTTCTCCTCGTACATCTCCGGGGCCATGAACTCTGGCGTTCCTATCAGGCGCAGAGGCACAGGAGAAAGTCAATAGTTATTCTGTTACTAAAGAATCAATGCGGGACAGTCGAACCCCTTTCACACATACAATCTCAACAAGAATCAACAAGGAAATGGCTGGAATAAAAAGGCATGTGATAAATAATGTTTGAGATGATGCTGTATTTTTAAAAGCAAGTAGAAAACATCTGAAAACATGCATGCATTTACTGGATAAATCCTGATATGAGGATATAAAGACAGAAGCAAAACATTTGAAAGAAACTTTACAAAAAGAAAGGATATCAAGCCTTTAAATACAATTAGAGGCTTCGAAGTTGCAGTTAGAGGAAGTAGAACTTTCTAATACACATTTGGCATGAGATGAGTTTTGTTAGCTGTTTTGTTAGCTGATTTAAATAGAAGCTATTTTATTCTTATGCTAATTGCTATTTGGCTCAGAACGGTTCAAAGGTCAACGGAAGGAGATTTACTGGGTGTAAATCACTAAAGCTTTGAAAACACACACAGACCAGATTAACGCTTACCAATGACACTTTTAGCGAAAGAGGCACTTTTGAGGGTGGCCAGGCCCAGGTCTCCTATCTTGACGGAGCCAGTGGGGCCAGTAATGAAGATGTTGTCACACTTGAGGTCCCGGTGGATGATGGGAGGAGTGCGTGTGTGCAGGAAGTGGAGCCCTTTGAGGATTTGACGGCTCCAGCGCTGCAGCAGCTTCAACTTCATCTCCTTGAACCTCTTCAAGTACCTTAAACAAAAGAGAGAGGACAGTCTAAACATATGTAAACACTGAGAGAGGAGGAAGCTTTTAAGCGCCACAAAACAATACATATCAGATTTTGACATCCAAGAGGAAGTCTGAGCTAGTTTCCCAAAAAATTCAATCCAAAGCGGAGGTAAGAACAAGTATACATTTTATCACAAAGCCCTAAAAAAGAAATGGACAAAGTGTTCGAACATGACAAAAATGTCTTCTTTGGTATGAGGGAGGACATGAAGAGTTTGGAAAGGAGATATCCGCAATTTGAAAAATTATGTGCTTAATCTTACAAATGATAGACAGTAAAAAATTGTACAGACTGGATCCTTTTTGGGTTTGAACGCACCATTTTCAAGAGAAAGGAAGGGCTGCAAATTTGAAGGGAAATGGGTGGAGAAGCTCACGTTTTGAGGGTGCCCGAGGTCATGAGTTCAGTCACCAGTAGGATGCACTTGTGGCCCTTCACCGTGGACTTCCAGGAGTCGTGGAAGCGGACAATGTTGGGGTGCTGGAGCCCCTTCAGCATCTCCACCTCCTCGCTGAAGCGCTGCCGCTCCGCCTTGGTCAGCTTACGTGTCTGCAGAGGGAACAACAGGAAGTAACAAGGAGTTAAAAATATGCAATCGAATGAAAAGTTGACAAATACAGAGCTATTTGGTTCTGATACGAAAAATGGTTTGGTCTTGACAGGATATGATTATGTAAGAGAGTAGCAAAAAAGGTAGCACACAAATGAGTGTGTGTGTGGTGGGGGGGGTTGCAATTTGACAAATCACGCTTACTTTAGCTAATGAGCTTGCTGTGGGGCTGGAAACCACAGGTTCATCCATCTGGGTGACCCTCTGGTTACATAATCAGATTTTTTCCAATGAGGGGAGCTCTGACCTTACAAATTTGAAGAGGAGGTTTCCGAAAGCCATGTAAACCTGAACCAAACATTGCAATCACACTGGGCGAACAAAGCCATTTTTGTGCTTCCTCTAAAATGAATGGCCCAATTTAGCTCCCGCTGGAGTAACTCTGCCTGTGGTTGGTGGTTAGTGGAAAACTCCTGAGAGGCTTCGGGGCCATGAATCCTGCATTGAGGCAGGTTTCTGGGAAAAATGCTGTGCATATGTTTATGTTTACAATCAACTTGACCACTACTCTCTCCCTCCTCTCTCTGTCTCCTCTACCTCGGTCGGTAAGGTGCTGCTGCTGCTAATGTTACGCTGCACATCAACACAGGAGACGGACTGTCTGAAGACCTGCGCTGTCTCAAGTCACACAACGCTAGACCCCATTTACCAACGCCAGTCACCTGTCAAACTGCCATATTACACCATGAGACCCAGGTCTCAAATGTAGCATATAGAGGAGACGTCTGACCAAGTGGTTTTCTTTCCATGTAAATATGGTCAACAGTCCTTAGTTTGATGTGCATACAGGCTTCAGCTTGTACCTCACATAAACCAGCTCATATGCATAAAAGGAACACTTCTTGGAAAACCTTTGGGTGAAAAATAAAAAATTTGTAGCTTTCATCACGGTTACCAATATTACATCATATAAACATCTGCCTACCGTGCGTTAACACACATTTTTGTAGCTAATGGAACAGTGTGCTTCAGTGCTTGCAAGCAAATCCTGAGTAAGTAAATGATCCCTCTGTTTGATTCTGTTGCTTCACTGTCTGTATTTTTTCATGCTGATACACCCAGTTGAGCTTCATGGGCCTTAAAGACAACAAATTACAGGCTTGGACATTTAGTTTTATTGGCATAATAGATGAAATCACTGTGTACCTATAAAGGAAGGCAACACGCCCAACATTACACAAATAATTGTGTGTATGTGTGAATGTGAGTGTGTGTGTGTGTGCATGGGCCAGAGTGAGTGAGTCAGTGGGTTTATGGATGGATGTGCATCTGGATATGCTTAAGTATCTATGTGTCACAACTTTCATGGTTAATCAGACCCCTTTGCACAGAGCCGTGCCTCCTGCAGATAGCTGACTGTGCGGTGCCGGAGGAATGGAGGCCGTTTGCAACACACAGACCGAACGCATGTGCATTCGCTGTGGCACACAGCCTACCCACTTGGATGTCCTGACACTTCCAAAACCACGGGATTTACTAGACAGCTCTGCATGCCACATGGCGTGATCACAAAGTACTAAAATGCAAAATGCAGAGGTCTGGCAGCTTCAGAGGAATTCTTGGAAGAGCCAATACCCTGCTCTGGTGATTCTGAAACAAACTGTACTTGGGTTAGCTTAAAATCTGAGCTGTTTCACAAAGTGGAGCTGATAATGGAGAGACTTGTCACAGCCTGTTCTGAATAAGCCCTATAAATGTTGAATTGTTAATCTAGAGGAAATGTTACAAGGACTACAATCAATAACAGATTAGAAACAATTGTTGTCTGTGATGCTGGTGAATTGCACGAATACCAAAAACATAATGACTACATTTAACTAGTACTCCTTGTGTTCTCACATCATGAAAACCATTCACATCACATTTAGAACTAAAGTACATCTGAAACAATGACAATTTTTTGTTGAATTCTATCATTGGGTAGAATCAGAACAAACCTATTCAACAATAATAAAATGTTTTACATTGATCTGATGTTCATCCTTGGCTGGAGATATTCAAGTAGTGGTGTGCCCTTTGGCATTTCATAGGGAAGGAATCCTCTATTGACAGACGTACAAGACCACGATCCTACTTTTCCACAGGATATTAATCTATCCTCCTCTTACTAAATAAAATGGAGCCAAAATCCGTTTCTCAACACCGGACATAACAATGCAGGGGAAACCAGCCCGGCCAAACCAAAACCATTCCAATAGATGCCAGTTATTTGCTGCAGTCCATCACAATAATAAATGTACTATCTCTGTATTGACATGACAAACAGGCACATCCAGGAAACAGTATTATTTAGATTCAGAGATGTGTAAAATGAGCCTCCGCTTCATGTGCCCAAAATTTTATTTTATACGTTCGCATCTAAAAGATTCAATTTCTTCCTCTCAGTCACTCTTGTCTCCTCCAGCAGATGATTTATTCTTAGCCACAGGGATGTGTGTATGTTGAGTAGGGGGTCTGCGAGAGCTGGGGCTGGAAATACTTGGGCTTGGTGCCACATAAATGGAGTTACATAAGCAGTGTTGATGGTAGAGGAGCCGCTGGTATTAAGAACTCCCTGTCAGCGCCCCTATTATGACAACCGAGAGACGAACACGGTGTGTCAGCCAACGTTTGCACCAAACCAGGTGTAACTACGCACTGGCTTAAGACGGGAATGAAGACTTGTTGTTTCATAGTGTCCTGATGTAGCACTCAAACAAATATGTCCTAACTGGATTTGTGTGATACCCCGTCAGTGCGGACAGACTGCGGTATCTGTAAGAATCTGGACGAAAACCACAGAGAAAAGCAAGGCGAGTGAAAAAGTGATCGTACTACTTCTGTCCCACAGGAATGTGTGTTAGGGGTTTAGAGGCTGGGTTGATATTAATTTTCCACTTACATACTTTCCAGAGTGGATTTGAATAGTTTGATCTGCCTTCAGTGTGATCTGTGCTGGGCAGTGCGACTGATTTCAAGACCATAGCACTCTGGATTAATTACTTTCAAAATATGTGAAAAAGCAGATTGAAGTTCCATAATTTGTTTTATCGATCTGTATGGATGATTTGTTGTTGAAAAGTATACAATACTAGCTGTTGGTGATGTCACTGATAGGCACCTGTTGTAATCCTGATATTCCTACCAATGGGGATTAGGTAAATTGAAAATAATAATACTAATAATACTAATAATACTACTAATACTACTACTAATAATAATAATAATAAAATAATAATAATGCTTTTCATAGTATCTTGAAAAATGACTTGTATTTCCATGTTCTGTACTGTATCATCAAAAAGTATGATAGATTATCAGGAATCATTGGCACATGACCATGTGACATCATCACTTATCACCTGTTTCTCTTTAAGGTCCTGATTAATTTGTATTGTCCTGACACCCTGAAGGAGGCAAACTGCCAAAACATGTTGGTGATATAACCGAAAATAAATGGCCTACTTTGTATGGAGAGACGTGTGCAGCCTTCACTTATTTAATTATTGCAGTTCCACAATTTTAACACTCATGAAAATAATCTAGTTCATTTAAATACCTGTCCAACTTCCCTGACCTGTGTAGGAACCCTTTTAGGGAGTTAATAGCATGACATTCCCTTCCCCTTCTTCTTCACGTCATCAGCCTCTTATTGAGAGTGTTGTTAATAGGCCATAACTCCGTGTGTGCTCCAGATGCTCGCAGTGAGGAGCCTTCCAGTTATAGATGAGAGTTCATGGAGACCTGATGACAGTGCAGGCAGGACAGAACGTGCAAATCATCAGCGTTACTGCCCGTCAGAGGCAGTGACGTCTGGTACGCCGCGCTTTGGATTGAGGTTAAAGGTAAAAAGGTAGGGGGGGGGATGGTCTGACCTCAGCGCACATGCCTGTAAGACCTGGATATTGTTCGGGATAAGCGCCAAACAAGGTCACGGCGGGGCATGGGGTCCTTCCCTGACTGACATACGCATTATGTGAAGTCTTGAACACGCACGTAGGCGCTCACCCTGGTACAGAGTGGCATTCAGATGTTTGGAGGTAAGAACTGAGGTGCCAGTGTGCTCTTTCCAAGGAAAACCTGACATGTTCTGTAAATGGAGCGGGCAGAGAGAGGTTAGCCATTAATCTAATAAGGATTGAGGACTCAAACCACCCTCTGACTGCTGCTCTCACACTGACAGCCTGGCTTGACTTGTGGCGCCCGGCTAATTACCTGCACGAGTAAAAACGTAGATGCAGGATTGCAATAGCTTCTATTTATTTCAAAGGTATAATACGCAGGACGTCCTTTGAACTGCATGAATTGTCTCAAAAAATATTGCATCACTGTGATAGATGGATTGAGATTCCTTTACGTAAGATCAGAGACATACATCATGTAAGGCTGACAACCCATTTACATCGTTAAACGGCCTGTTATTCTCCTGTTTCTTCTGTTTTTCTTAAACTGTCCCGTATCTGCTTTCAGCGACTCATTAGAACTGCAGTTAGTAGTCTTCTATAAACTGTGTTGCACTTAACTTAGAGTATCCCTTTAGTTTTTAAGTATCCTTTAAGTCCTTAAGCATTTTAGGACCTAGCAAAGCATCAATGAATTAATTTGCACCCGGCCAGCCAACCCTAACTCTTGTATCCTCATGTGTTTGAGCTGTATTGTTGTCATCTGTTGTATTTCGGTAAAAGTGATCTATGAAGGATAATAGGCTTTTCTTTCAGCTGATGATAATGCTCTGACCACTGAGGACACTTTTCCCACATCTGCTAGATCTGGTCAAAGCAAAAAGAGATCCAACACCGCCGCGGGGGAGGAAGCCTTTCTTAAGTGCCAGAGGAGAAATAGATAAAGCAGTTGTCTCGATGTTATAACATCTGAGGGGAAGAGTGTGAACGGAACAAACACTTTGTCCTCTTCAGCAAACCCAGTGAACCAAAGAAAGATCACAAGATGCCTGGAAGTTGCAGCCTTTTGGGAGTTTTGTCTTCAAAAATACCACAGCGCAGTCAGGCTAACAAGATGACTCAAGAAAACAAAAAGGGGAGGAAAAGAGGTTAGTTATGGTTCATACAGACATGCATTCACACACAACTAGGATGTCTTGGGCTTTTTGAGGTAGCAGTATTTCTAGTATATTTATCCTTGACCTCATTCAAATATTTCCTTCATCAATAGCATCCATTCAAGGTAAAATCTGATAAAAATCAAGTTTTTACAAAGCTGTGGGGATTGGAGCTAATAATTTACTGTCCTCAGATCTTATGCAAGACTGTTAGTAACGCTTATCCACGGGTGTGAAAAGCCGGTGGAGCAGCTGTGTTAAAATTCAATAAACAAGTAATGTGTCACATGAGATTCCTGCACTTCCAGAAGCAAATAAGGCAGGTTTAGCTGTTGCTCCGCCCGCACGCTGAGGATCATTAAGACAATTCTGCGTTTGGCGCAGCGGCACAAAGGACTTAACGGCCTGTCATGTTCCGTCACAGTTACGTCTTCCACTGCCATAAAGAGGCAGGGAGAACCTCGGGGCTTTTAAAAGTGCTTAATCCAACTCTCCCGGTCAGGCAACTTTATTAAGCCGTAACATGAAGGCACATGCACACAGACGCACCGAAGAGCCTTTTCGACGACAGTCACTCCCAGCAATAACTGCGAATCTTCAGTTTTAAAAGTCAAAAATACCTCTCTGCGGATCATTTCATTGTACGTGAAATCAGGTCATCCACATAATGTACCATTTGTTTAAAAGTGGGCCTGTCTTGTTTTCTGATGTAAACAAAGCCATAATTTGCCAGTGGCCTTCCAATTACCTCTGACATTTGTCATGGCCGAGCCCTGCCAAGCAGATTATATCTAAAAATGATTTTTAGTGGACGCAATCATCAAACTCATGGTAAATCACGTCCGATGGCTTTAACTACCACAGACCCGCATTTAAATATGTTCATGATCATTAGCATTCGGGTTGCCACTACATGTCTAAACAAGTGCATATCTGATGAGATTTAAAGATTTGTCCCTCTTGAGTGAATTGCTTGGATCCTCTGGCACCAGGCTTTTAAATGCTCCAAAATCCTGGACCAGACCTGGGTCAAATAGTACAGAGTGTACTGGCTTTTTATTTACGGTTTGTTTTTTTAATGGTTTGTTACGGCCTTATTTGGCAGTGGTGGCGGTTGCCACACATGACAACACGAGAAGGTTTAGACAATCACATGCAAGTACTTGAAAGTCAAACAGGTACATTTTTCTGCCTTACCTTACCTGATACTATCTGTATTGTCTTGGATCTGTAAACCCTACACATCTGGTACTCAAAGCAGGGTTATATGCTAAGAATTCTTTGCAACCACTATTTGACTGAGGTCTGACCAGGAAAGAGTTACGGTAAAGCCTTTTTTTATTTATTATGGCTGCAGGCCCTGGAACAGCCGGAGAGCAGAGGAGGTGCTTTCATCTTCTGGGGGTAGTTGCATCTTATTTTTTTTTTAGAGTTGTATTTTTTTATACTGTTATTATTTTTGTATTTATTAAGTTGACCTTGTTTAAGATCCCTGAATTTCGGTAATCTGTAAAATCTGTAAAAATGCACAATATTTGAAATTCTTTTGCATCATAATTCAATTTAACAGTTCTTACTGTGTTGCATTGAATGGATGTTTTCCTGAACCTCTGACACACTGAACGGGATGAGACATTTGACTCGAGTGAAACCCTTTGGGCCCGCGCTGCATGTTCAGACTGGATGTTTGGGAGCCGGTTTATGAGTACTCCACTTCACTTGTGGCTGCATGGGGGGGGAAGGAGGGGGTAGTAGCGTAGTGTTACAGTGACGAACAAGGATACGCTATCAAGTGCCACTGCCAACCGGGACCGGATACAGTTTACGATGTGATGGTATGCAAGTGGCGCTCTTGTCACAGGAAGGAAACAACATGAAAGATTTATGTATCGCAGGCTTCAGACTCACCTCTTGCAAGTCCGTCAAATAAATAGTCAGAGTGAATGATGTTTTGAAAGCATGAAAGTGAGCACCAACTTTAGAAACCCACAGAGCTCGAAGATAAATGTGCACCAGGCAGTACAGTACACATGTCTGGGAGGAATACAAATTACGGCTCGGCTGTTGACTGAGAAAACATATTACAATGTTTGTTGTTGGCCCCTGCAACGTGCCGGACCCCAAACAAGCAGAGCCATTGCAGTCCGGTCACACACCAACGGCCGATTCATCACTGGACTCACATGGCTACTTAAAGCACACTTTACACTCCCGACACCTCTATCCTACACAGTCCAACACACATGGTCAGTTCACTAATGACCAAAGGTTACCCCGCGGGGCAGCTTTTTCCCTTACCAACTATGGTCCCATAGCCCCAACAGCTATTAGAGGTCGTGGATTTGTTTTGGAAGTAGGACCCGGGCCTCTCTGGGCTCCACGCTGCAGAGTGACCACATGTTTTCCCCTGAAGGAAAAGCTATACAGTCCCACATTGTCAATACTGAAAAAAAAAACGTGGAGAAAAGCCATTTTTCCAGAATGCATCGACTGATTTTTCCATGTATGGATGTGATACATGCATTGGTAGAGCGGGGAAAAGAACTCATTTGATTGACAGACATGCATCTGGGTGAGGTGCGGTCATAGTACAAAAGTGTAGCATGCACAGCCGTGATGTGGCCAGATCAAAGTGGAGACAGGGAAGATAAGAGCAAGAAATACAGAGTCCTTTACATTTGTTTGAAAAATCCCAAACTTATGTAATTTTTAAAAGATGGAGCCACTGAGATTACATAAAATATTCTTCCAAAGACTGGAGACTCCGGAGAGTTCTTCAAATGTACTACAAGATAAGCTGAGTGATAAAATACAACCTTGCTTTCTATACAGCTCCATCTGGAAAAAAAAAAAGAATCACATCCAGCGATTATGTAAAATATGGGTCACCAGAACACTATTTCTACGAGCTGGAAAAATTTATATAAATCCTGGCCCGCTAGCTAAAGTCTCCCACATAAAGAATTGATCCACAGAGGGATTCCTGTAAAAGCGGTGACTCAGTAGAGACGTACAGTACCTTTGCCAGTGGCACACTTGTGTACGTGGAAGCACAACAGCTCAGTCATTACAACTGGCAGATGCAGAAACACTTTCTAATCTGTTCTTTCCACTAAGTGTTCCCATGTCTCTGCCTGTGGTTAGCGTTTGCAGAGTCAAGCCTACCACCAGGTGAGACGCTCTGCACCGTTTGTTGGCTGAAAATAATGATCAACACACATTTTCTCCATTTGCTCATTATATTGATAGGAGGCAGGATAATGGCATCTATTTACCAGGGGGGCTTTTATTCAGTGATTCACAGTATTACGGATAATAACTCATTTTGTCATTACTATCAAAAAAATACGCTGTTTTGACCATTCTTTATATCTCAGGGATATCTCAGTAATATATCTCTATACATGAGTTTACCGAATATTCTAAACTAAACAGACTAAAATAGGATACAGAAACAGTTAAGAGGACAAGGTGTTTACTTAGCTACTCTTGGCACATCCAAACTGCCTCATAATCAAAGCTCATATGAGTTTATATGGGCCTACCCAGGCTATTGTAAACAAGTTATGGTGTTCACATGTGCCAACTCTTAAAGAATAAAGATTGCCGAAGAATATGGGAATATAAATACACTCAGAGAAAAAAACATGTTTCCAAGGTTCTTTCTGCCCATAAAAGAGGGATATCCTGACTAAATTTGGCTGTTGTAATTTTCTTTATAAATTAAATGTTACTCATTTTATTATGGGCAGACATTGGAAATCAATGGTTAAAGGAGAAACACAGATACACTGACAGAAATATTTACTGTAAGTATACAAGACTGAAGAAATGTCCTTGAGCAATATTGATCCCATAATTCCTAAAAGCCTCTGTATCCTTCTCTTGTGCTCTTACAGCAGCAGGGCAACTCGTGCCTATCCAACTAAAATAAGACACTTACTAAAATATCAACGTCAGCCTATCAGATATTGTTATCTAGTTTCAGTGCTAAGTGCACATGCTGCTGAAATATCATGCATAAAAAAGACACACATTGTCTTCAGCTGATTACATCCAGCAACTCCATGTCCATCAAGGGAATGCACATTCAGTACAGTACATGTTTTGTAGGTGACACAGTACGGCCTTCCCTTTTGGACTGTGCAGAGCTAATGCAAACAAACAAACATCCCTCACGTCAAAGTGACGCGCTGGCATGTGTAAATGTAGGCTATCTTTGTGGGCCTCCTTCACTTTCTCCTCTGGCCCTGATAAGCCGGAACGAGCTCTGCCGAAGGCCCTGAGAGGAAAGACACTGTTGATGTTGGCTACAGTAAGAACTGATAGGAAGCCCACAGCTTGTGTTTTGACACTGAACACTAGCCACATTCAGATAAAGGTTACACAGGCAGGCTTGTCCTGGGCCCACGCTAGCATGAGAGAGAAGCAGAACTAGATTTATGTTGTCTTGTTTAACCTCATAACTCAGAATACAAACTGTGCAGACCTGGTAGTGAGACATTAATGAGCTTTTATGGCTTTAGTTTAATCTGGTGCTATTATATGAGCATTAAAAGTCAGAGCTAAAACGTAAATAGTGCTGCTTCCAGCTCCTTGTATCCCAAGAGCCCACTTTCACAACCACAGTAATGGTTCCAACTCTGACAACAACAGGGGTGATGTAAATCTACCACAGCACACCCCCTCTTTCCTCTTTTCCTTAGGTACCTCTGTTTCCTTACACCAGCGATGCATAAAACACGCACAGGAGAGACGATCCTAAAACTTAATGATGAGAATGAGAAGAGAAAACTGCTAAATCTTGTTTGCATGTGTTTTTATTTGCTCCAGAATCTATGCTGCTGCCTCCAGTTAAGCAGCATGTGGTCGCACATTACAACTTATATGATCCATATGATTGACTTTATTATCAGTGCCAAACAGCAGCTTGCCAGCCTCCTCCGCGCCGACAAACTATATCCACCCAACACCTCACTCTACCACCCACTGTCCCGTATCTCAAACACAGAGACTGCAGTGATTCTCCATGTTGCAAGAAAGGGTTACCACAAAAATGTTATCTCATTAGCCCCACAAAAAATGATTTGACAACAGAAAGTTTTCGACCATGTGGGGAAAACACACCCACAGACAGACCCTGACATCTTACATAACTTGGTATGTGATTATCAGCAAACACTGTCTCCCACTCTGTGCTCCTGCATCTAAGGAATTGGCTGATTGGTTCTGGGCACCACAGTATGCTTTCAACAGGCTGGAGCCAATCTCGCATTCATTACGTCCCTCATAACCACTGAATGTGCTGAAAATACTGCTGGTTGCAGAGGTACAGGCGAGGGTAACTATGTTTTTTTCTACGGAGTAATTAAAGAATGTGCTGAATGAGTCCTGATTAAGGTTTAAAAATGAAACACTCGAGTATGAATGCACCTCTCATGAATGACTCATACAGGTCAGAGGAAAAGGCTGGAAGTCCACTTCTGAGTAACAACAGCTCTGTGCAACCACTGCCCTTTAACTGGCTGACCAAAGGAGGATATATGCCTCAATGCACTCACTTCTATTGGTTTCTGCAATCTAGGATTTCAAGCTCATTCCGGTGTTGCTCTGGACAAGAGTATCACATAAACACCTGTAATGCCTCTGATTCCATAAAGTGATCATCAACATTTCACTCCGTTGCAGCACGGGAATCATGATGACGTACATTAAGTTGCAAAATGTTTCCCTTAATGCATTATAAGTCTAGACCAGTCCTTTTCTATATGAGTGAAATGGGACCACACAATGACTCGTGCATTTTTTATCACCCCTGCACTTCCCTGAATGCCCGGTCCCTGATGTATACTGTATATAGCTGGGTCACCTCGGGGGGAGAGGGTTGCTAGGCAGCTGACTCCCAGGTTGTTTTCTGTTGCTTTTGGCAATCATGCAAGCATAGTGCCAGTGTCTTAATAGCTCTTAATTTCTTGGTGAATTTAAGAGGAGTCCTACTTTTCTGAATAAATCTTTTAATGACAATCATGCTGAAATGCTCAATGCAAAATGTAGACTACAATGAAATCATTTGATCATGCTTTCTAATGATAGTGCAAGTTCCTACATAGACCACAACCTCTGCATCCATTTATGAATCACTGGAACACTGTAGAAACATCTTAATGAGTCCCCATGAGGGTTTTGACAAATGCAGCTGATGAACAGGAGCATGTCTGCCACGTCAAAGGGAATCTGGTCTAGCACAAGCCATCTGTATCCCCTTCACATCCAGATCTTAACTGCGCGAAGATTACAGCCCAGGCTCTATAATGTTCAGAGAGCTTCTAATGACGCACTGTCAACTGCTGTACCATCAACATTACAGGGCTGATTGTGTTTGGCCACCAACAACCAGCTTCTGTGTTGATTTAAGGAATCAGGGGCACTTGGAGAAGGGGGAGGGGGAGCGGGTTTGGGCTAATAATTGCCACTGCAGTAGAGTCTGTCTCTCCGAGGTTGAGTTATCACAACAGTAACCATATCAACAATAGCCACCTTTAAGCTTATTAGAAGTGATTAGGGGGCTTAACTGGGCTCACGTCTCATGTAAAGAGATGAAATAGCATAGTGGTTTCCAAAGTGGCCCACAGCCAAACAGAGAACAAAATGTCTTAAACTCCTGGCTCCATAAAGATGGCCTACATATACTGAGGAAAACACTCTTTATTTGACTTGAGGGTGGAAAGCCTCTGTGCTAACAGCGCAGTCGCAGTGTAGGTACTGGGACATCTGTGCCTCTCAGAGTGACAGTGTTTCTACTCCCCCAAACAGACACCTGTTGTGCGAACTGACAGGTGGGCTCTCGGGGCAGGAGTCCCCACCTGCTGCCGCTGCAGCAACAGCCTTGATGCAGATTCACTTCACAGCGTGTCATCCCTGACTGTGTGTGCTGCGGTGCCTCATGCGGGGCACAAAAGCAACACAAAGGCTGGCTCTGTGTATCTTTTCCCGAGCTTAAACAGCCGGCAATATGAAATTCACTGCGTGTGTGTGGATGCAGCAACATTGGAAAGCAACCTGGAATATTCCTATGACCAAACTGATCAAAATGCAAGTAGCGGCAATGTAATCCACTTCCACTGGCACGGGAGAGGTATGACGTTCAAAAGTCTGGAAGGTGCATGTTTTCACTTAGAAAGGCTCACCTGGCCACCTGATACTGATACTAAACTGCGTCATACAAAATGGCAACTGTTAACAGTTGACATAAGCTTGAATCTTTAAATCCATGACAGCGGAGCCATGTAAGCAAGAGAAAAGGCAGCTGTTATACAGGCTGCTTGGTGCCTGCATGCCAAACACCATGTCTACGAAATGGACCGACATCCCTGCAAATTATCACCAGAGTCACTCTACATAAACAGACCAGGAGAGAACTGAAGTGTAGTGGATCCAGGTCTTAATTCTAACATTTACAGAGCTACCTGTGGCACATGAGCATAAACCCCTGCAGGGGCCATCTCATTATTATCAGAGGATGGAGCTACTCCCAAAGCATTTTAGATCACAAACAGCTGTCCCATCACCACACAAGCATGTATGGGTGGATAAAGGAGTCGTGACAATAGATTATCCCCGCAGAGCTGAATATAAGTCTGTAGGCCGTCAGTTGTTCTTAGTTTGCACGTGAGGCACTCAGAGCTAACGTCGGTGTCACCGGTTGTTAATGAAAACAGAGATTAGAGGGGATCATGGCAGGCGGACTGGTTCAGTGGAGCTGACCGTTGACGGGATGGCCTGAGTTACTGTGCGTGAGCCTGACACAGCCCAAGTCAAGGTCAGCCAGACAGAATGTAGATTAGCTGCTTCACAGAATGCGCTGGAGATTTTGCCTGAAACCCGTGCGGCCTGCTGCTGGGGGTGGAGGGGGGTGGGGATTTAGAGCTGAGGGAGAGAAAGTCTGCACTTGCTGCTGGGGGGAGGAAAAGTGACTTGACAAGGAGAAGTGGAGAAACATCCAGTGTAAACTTTGACTAACCATGCAATGATATTTATAATGTTGGAAAGGGAAAGGGGTCAAAGCCTTGTGCATTTCATACAAGGAATGACTCTGAAAAATATGAATAAATAAATAAAAACTTTGTTGTACTCTTGGTAAAACATATTCAATGTCTATTGAATATGTTTATTTTTCCCTCACATACACAGTTTAGAGTGTATCTCTAGGTAAAAGGCAGTGGAAAAAAACAAGAGAAGCAAACTCACCTGTAGCTCACACCATGCCACCTCCACCGTGGTCTCCGTGTCCAGTCCCTTATAGACTGTCTTGAACGACCCCCGTCCGATCTCAATGTTGAATTTGAGATATCTTCCATCAGGCGAGGTTGCCACAGCTTTGGTCTCCACGTCCTCTTTCTCCTCCTGCTCCCATCGGGCATCAAACGAGATGCGGGACAGGACCTTGTGCTGCTTGCTCTGGACGCCGTCGTTCTCAGAGTCAGAGCTGGCATCATGAGCGGCGGATCCCGGGACGGAGCCCCAGTTCCCGGCACGGGACCCGGCCTCGGAGTCCTGGCTGCAGGGGGGCGTGTTGGAGCTGGTGCCCGGGCTGGAAACCGGGGACGGCGACGGGAGCGAGTCGTCCGTCTTCTCGTCCTCTGCTCTGGACTCGGACAGCGTTGTGATGTTCTCAGCGGACCAGGACAAGGCTTTGGAAAGGGCGCCGCTGTAGAGGGGCGAATCAATGTCCATACTAATTTTGTGCAGCCCGTAAGAGTTTCTCCTTGCGCCCAAGGTGTTCGTCCTCAGCACCGATGGGACCCGGGATAAGCACTCGTCGGTCATGTTTACAGAGAGGCCAGGGAAGCCGCGTCCTGCTATTTCAACCTCTGCATGTGACATTGTCGCACTTTCAATGCCTTTTCAATTTCGAGCCTAAAAACAATTCAATAAAGCCATGAGGACTTAATTTATGCTTCATTAGACTACTTTTCCATGATGTCAAAGCTTTAAATCAAAGGGCGACCAAGAAATAGAGCTATTCAGTGATTAAAAACAGGTGCGTTTTGTAGCAATCACCCGTCTACCTATTGACTGAGCTTTGCAGTTGATATGGTAAAAATGAACCCTAAGAAATATATTCTTGCAACCAAATGAAGCTTATAAAACAGGGGGAAAAGTAAGAAAACTGTCTTACTCGTTGCAGCCTCTGTCTCAAAACACATCACATGAAGGCACTGCGCGCATCAACGCGTAATTCCTCTCCAACATGCCGTGTAGTCTTCTGCTCTCCTTTCCAAAGTCCTCAGCCATAACCTCTGTTGGAAGACAAGAGCTGCCCAGATATCAACAGAGCTCCAGAGGGCTGTGCGTCCCGTGCGCTCCAAGTGCGCGCCTCCAACTCCGCCCCTCTCAGCCTCGGTGCGCTTATTGACAATGAGTTACAATTATTAAAGGAGCTTCTTCAGATTAATTTTGTTCACAGTTTACATTTCATCAAAAATCTTTCTTTCTTTTTTTTGTGGTCGTTTTGTAAAACAAATCTGAAATAGCATTTCACTGCGCGGTGGCCAATTCAGGGTAAGCTTATCAGTTCCAGACACTGCATCGATGTGACTGTTTTTAAAGATATAGCCTGCTAAAAATACCAAATTGCAACGTTAATGTGTTAAATTACATCACCCTGTCTTTGCAGAAGTAGAGACTTAAAGGATTAAAGTCATGTCTTAGCAGGGCCGACTGTTACAGGGAGCATTCATAGAGCTTGTTATTTCAATGATTTTTAAATAGCAACAAGACACGATGTATAATGATTACCTGGATAGATGCCAGGAGCTCTAAGCTTCCACTGTAAGCGCACTTTTTAAGTCACACACATAAATCACAGAGGATCAGGGTGTCATTTCCCACATTGTCCAATATTTACCAGAACATTGTATCCTTGAATTTCTTTGTATTATAAGGTACACACTACTCAGAGTAGATGAGTCATTTCACTGTCTCACCGCTCTCATCCCTGGTGTGTGATTGAGACAGACAGGCCTGGCAGTGCAGCGGGTGGGCCTGTAGGGGGAGCCACGCCGCTGAGAGCTGCAGAAACTGGACACCTTTATCAGCCAAGGCCAAAGTCAGCCCCACCTGTCACCCACTGGGTGTTATCAGCAAACACACAAGACTGCTGGAGCTGTAGGCCTATCAGCCCTGCAGGGGACACACCACATGATCAGAGTTGACCGTCCAGCAGCCTATAACTCTGGTTCCTGCTGTTCTCCAGTCCAGCTGCTGATGCAAGCTGTGTCATAACAGCTCCATCAGCAAGCAGACTGATACAGAAAAAAGAAATTCTGTGAATTACGGTCTCCGCCTCCTTTCGTACTTATGCTGTTATCTAAATTGGCTAAATGGGAGTGATGTCTGTGCTCCAAAAGTGCATATCTCTACACACTAGAGGGCGCTGTTAACATAGGATTGTCAGTCATGCCTAATATAGCCCATACATTCATTTAAGGTACTGGGGGTGGACAAAATAAAGTAAATATATTACATAAAAGAACTGTCCAACAAATTAACCCTGCAATAAATACTAGCTTTGTGAAGCTGATTTCAGAGACTTTTTGACATCATATGACTCACTTGTGTAGCTGCTCTTGCTGCTATTAATTTGTAGATGGACAAAAAACACAGAAACACCACTTTGAAGTATCCCATAATTATAGAGGCAACTGGATACTAGTTAGCAGTATGTATCAGCTTAACACACACACACACACACACACACACACACAAGGTGACTACCACATGAAGCTGACTGAGAGAATGCCAAGTGTGCAAAGCTGTCATTAAAGCAAAAGGTAGCAACTTTGAAGAATCTAAAATATAAAACATATTCTGGTTTAACACTTTTTTGTTTGCTACACAATTCCATGTTTTCTTTCACAGTTTTGATGTCTTCAATATTAATCTACAATGTTGAAAATAATTGAACCATTGAACCATTGAAACCATTGAAACTTTTGACTGGTAAAGCCTTTGGATAAAAAAGCATTTTTACTTATATAGTTTGTTTCTTTTGTTTCGGGCATTCATAAAAAAACAAAAAATGAAACAAGTTTAGCAAATTTCTCATTTATTTTCCTACAGGATACCAAAAAGGAGGTTGAATACAGAGAGAGGATGACAAGAGTGTCACAGCAGGTTCTGTACTATAGGATCACAGCGATCTGTACGAGGTCCACCATTATTACAGTCAGCTAAACTGAGCTGGGACTGGGAGTCCTACTCCCGGTGGTATTCCTCTTCTGGAGGCATTTCATATTTCCGACAGTCCCAAAATAATCGTCTCGCTGATGTTTTGTCGTGGGATTTCTTTGGGACGCCTGGTGTGATGGCACAGAGGAAATGCCCAGAACAGCTGAGCAAAGGTCCACAGCTAATTATACCAAGTAGATATGTTAAGAGGGAAAAATAGAAGTAAAACTAGTAATATATACAACAAAGAGAGTGAAGTTACAGCTGGTGGGAAAAGTATTTCCCCAAGAATATTCATATGTAATAGTTCTAACTCCCCTGATAGATTTGCTGCATGTTTAACTGGCAACAAATGCTATATATAGCAATGGTTACCTTAAAGTGACAACTTCACAAGTTGTGCCACCTCAACTGCTGTTTCCCAAAGACTTAACATACGACATTGGTTCCCTTCCAGCAAGAAAAGGCTTTGAACTTGGGTGAACCAAAAGGCAACAACAATTACCAGCGTCCACTGGATTGGGCATTGAGGTGCACCTCGTGTAGCCTTCAAAGGCTGACGTTTAACGCCTCTAAGGTTTGAGAGGTTGCAGATTGGGGGTCTGATTCCAGTATGATTTCAAAAGAACTTCACGCCCTTCCCATCATCCATGGTGATGATCTCCGCTTTGCCCTCTGTTTGTAACGCCTGCAGCGACCGCAGCAGCATCCACTCTTCTAGACCATGGAATTCTGGGAACAACAGATTGCAAACATATTTGTGAGTGCAATGGAAAGTTACTGTTTATAGTCCTGTTAGTCAAGCTGTTACTACACAGTCCTTGATCATTACAAACTTTACATATAAACATTGACTGCAACACGGTCTGTCATTTGCATATGTTCATTTTCAATGATCAGTGGAATTCAGAGTTGATTTGTTGTAAGACTTTAATGGCACCATACCTTCACCTTCTGTGTCATCACCATTGGACAACTCATAAAGTGTAAACACAGAATTGACCATCCCATTTTTGGAAACCTAAAAGAAGATAAGAAAGAAAATAACTAATACCAGCATAACAGGTATTACTTCAACATAGCCATTCAAAATAATCAACCTTTTAATAAAGGAGATATCTGCACACTTGTAGCTACTAAGTTAAACAAATATTTATTCAGTAGTTTTACCAAGCTCTGACTGCACTTTTTGGAAGACAATAAGCGAGGAGTGAAATGATGTTATCGGTAGTTACACGGACGTTTTTCCACTAGGAATGTCATGGCAAGTTATGTAGGAAATATTGGTGTTTGTCGATGACGGTTGTGGATAGAAATGAAACACAATTTCCTGTTTAGTCGTGTCAAAGATATAATGTATTTTTTCATGTATCAAACAATTATCTAGGTGAGGAGTTACTTGTTATATACACTGAATGTAAATTTGGTGGCAGTACATTAAGCTTTTGTGGATTTTGTGGGCAACTTAATTTCATGATGCTCCATTTGATGAGACACAGGAAGTGTTACACATTGGCAACACTGTGGAGAAAGGTTACTTTAATTTTTTTATTTTTTGAATGTAACAATCAGAACTTAACTGTTTCATGGGGGAAAAGTTCCACAGATAGTGTGTCTTTGTTAGAGTTGTCAAATCATGACAACAAAATGACTCACCCATTGGTATATCAACTTGCCCCATTCCTCTGGCCGTCTCCACATGACTAAACACCGAGACTTGTTTTTGTCCAACCATTCAAGGTTTCCTGAAGTGGGGACAACAGAACAATGATGAAAATCACATACAATGATTTTGAGATTACTTCATACAAGTGGGCACTGTTCATCTTCACAATCATCCAGTCAGAACATCATTACCTTTTTTCCTCAGTTCCTCAAACACAACTTGAATGGCCTCTAATGAAAGTTTTCCTGGAATTCAGTTAAGGGCTAACAAAACATGGCACATTTAGAGAGGTACAATCAATGTCAAACACTCTAGAGAAGCTGAAACTAAATTCATTTATCATCATCATCTATCATCTCAGTACATAATATGTGAACTAAAAACACATCTGTCTTCATAACACAGCAATGCAGTATAAAAACTGATCGGTAGACGTAGATACTCTACCAGTTTGATTTGAATAATCATTGTGAAAATCACAAAAACCTTGTTACACCCAGACCATATACAGGCTGAAAATTCAAATCAGCATGAGTTGCTGCAGCGGTTTTTGGTGTAACTGGTGATATGACCTTAAAACATACCCTGCTTCTTATGTGTGTCAATAGTACTTTCTTGTTGATATAATAGTAATTCTGTATAGCAGTAAGTGAGGTGGCCTGTATGCAGCCTGGAGCAGATGACAGACAATGATGACACCATTTTGAAATGGCTGTTTTAGCATAAATAATTCATGAGAGCATGTTGAATGAAGCTGTAAAATGTTAAACTCTGGTCTTGACTAAACCACTGGGTGACTCTAATGAAGGATACGTTCTATCTTCTTGTTGTTGAACACAGGGCTCTCCTGAGCCTCCATGACATCCAGGGTGTAAAGCTTGTGATGCCGGCAGTAAGAAAGTGCCAGGGAACACCATGCTGCCAGCTGTTTCTGTCTAGTGTCAACATTGGGCTGTAGCCTGCGCAGAGAGAGATGAGTAAAGCACTGACTCATTACATTACAAACAGCCAGCCTACTTACAATGCTGAGAACATCTTCGCTTCACATGACAAGTAAAAAAAAAATTAACTTTCTGTACATCTGTAATTGGGTCTGAGTCAAGATTTTCCACTTTTTACAAGAACATATATCACTAGCCATCCAGACTATCTAACTGTATAATCTTATCAATCCTGGGTCTGATGGCACTCAATAGAGGTTGATAAGCATAACTAAATAAAACAATGTTTATACCATGGTAGGTGGGAGAAACTGAACACTTCTGGTGTTCTTCATCAGTCATTAAGAGAAACGAACAAGGAAATGGAAAAAGTGATGACAAGTTCCCCAGGACTATTTCCATTTGAATGAATGACTGTTCACAAGAATATGGGGAATGACACTCTAAACACAGAGAGAAAGGTGTCTTATTTTTCATGCATCAATATATACCCATATATCAAATGTTAATATATACTAAATAATCTGCATCTTGAGAGGACAAGAAATAAAATTAGTGATGCACTTAATCACATAACGTAGTCATTTGATTTAGTAGGTGGGACCAGAGCGCACCCATGCCACCAACAGTTCAGTTTTAGGTTAATCACTGGTTGACTCTCTTTGATCAACACTTTCTGCCATACAGCTATACTAATGAAGTGGTGGTAACTGCACATTGATATACTAACTAAAATAGCACAAAGGACACGCAATGAACACACAACCAGTGAGTGTATCTCCTTTGCCTTGGCTTTGTTTCAGTACTAAATGTTGTTAATTACATTTGCACAGAGGTCTATTTAGCATTAGCAAAGTGGTTAGAGCAGGTATGGAAGTAGTAACCAATTCTGGCTTACGAGCGAAACTAATAAAGCAACTACAGCTAATGCATAAACTTATCATTGTCTTAATGTGCAAAAATCATGATTAAGTTATCTATATAATTAATTCTTTCAAAATATACGCATGAAGTCGGGCTTTGGGGAAAAGCTGGACGAAAACGACTGGTACTAGTAACGTTACATAAACTGAAGATAGCCAATATGTTAGATCCACTTCCTTAGCAATCCGTCTCGTTTAGCTAGGTAGCTAACATGATGCTAGCTAACAAATCAAGATTGCCGTTTGAATTCATATTAAAATAGAGGTTAATACGCATAACTAAATACTTTTTAAAGGCCTCGTTAAAATGTAGCCAGGAAAAAGTAGACTCACGTAAAAAACGGTGGAAAATTATATTGCCAGGGCCACTCAAAACTCATTGCAACTGATACGCTGTTAACAGCTGACAGCTCCCGGAAACGAGTCCAACCTCAAAATTACTCCGGAAAATGTTGCTGATACTTCCGTGCATACGGTGCAGTTCTTTTCCTTTCTAGTTGCAAACCAATACAGCACAGTATTCTACAAAATAATTTATAAAACAAGTTAGGTTAGGACTATTTAAAAAATGTTAAAGTGATAAATACATCTTCAAGGTTTCCTTGCAAATAAATATGCAATATGTAAATATCTAACTAGTTTGTATGAGTTTTGTATAGGTCTATCTTTGTGTTTTTGTAATATTGCCGTTATATGAGATCCCATTTTCCCCCGTTTCATAAAGAGCATTACTTATAAAGAATTTCCCAAGGTAGAAAAAAACAGACTTTATAAATTTTTTTAAACAAAGTTATTTTTTTATTAAGGGCAAACATTCACTTTCAGCATTTTTTCAGCATAAATATGCTATTTCTATTTACAGGATAAAAATCTCTTGTAAGACCCACCTTTCTTGTCTATAGCCAGAGTACTTACTGGCTTTACTGCTAATTTTCAACAATATATCACTAGTTTATCATTCTATGGTGTCAATGTACACAGTTTCTTCAAGAAGAGCACGGCTGGGGGAAATGGTGTCTTATAATCCAGTGGAAAATAACCTAGACATTGTACAAGTAGGCTATGTCAGTGTCTACTTACAAGATGTTGGTATTAATATTTCTTTTATACATCTCTATATTACAATAAAAGACTTTATGGGTAAAAGTGGGACTGAAAGGACAAATAATATTAGCTTACAACCTCAGTTATTGCCATATATGATATACTGTAACTTAAATCCAAAACAACATTTAAAAGTCATTAAAATCTTCTAAAATAAAGATGGAAGCATTCATTGATTGTTTCTTGAAGAAAGCATTAATGCATTTTTCCAGGTCTGACTTGGGTTCTATTGCGCTACAATCTTCATGGCAAAACAAAACAAAACAAAAACAAAATAAAACTACCAATGCACCTTGCAGCAAGTGACTTCTCAGATTAAAAACAACTGAAGGATGAGCTTCCTCCATTTAAGCAACTACCTCAGAAACTCTGGGATGGCAAACCAAACCCCATGTGCCTGTGGTTTGTTTTCCAATTCATCAATACTGCCAAAAATATTTCTAACATTGTGAGCCTCCAGTGGGGTGAATCTGAACAAAACAGTGGTTAAAATGGTTCAAATATTCTAAAACAAAGTGAAGAGCCCTTTAACTCAATTTACAAGGGATGATTCACTTATGAAGCTGTTCAAGTGCATGAAAAGTGTGATAAGAACTCCTCAAGTAGTTCAAATAATGCAAGGATTCAGATTTGTGCCCAGGAGACTTATGACCGCTTTAGCTGAAATGGAAGATGTTTTCATATTCATTGAGGATGAGCTCCACTATCTGGTTCTGAAACACCATGTGCATCGTGATGTTGGCCGACTCCATCTCTGGTCGAAGCAGCGTCGGGCCGAACACGATCGCCACATTCTGCACAGTCATGCGGTTCTCATCTCCATGTCTAATGACACTGTCCAAAGAGAAACAGAATAATGATGTGAGGATTCATAATTTGCCCGTTTTTCGGTTTCAGTTCAGGTTTCATTTCAGCAGCTTGATTCAATTCTAGTCTCACATCATCTTTCAATTACTCAAACTATCTCAAGGAAAACATGCAAAAATAACATCTCACAAAAAAAAAGTCAAACATACTTGCGTAAATGTCCAAACAGGAGCTGCATGGTGTCATGATTTGGTGCAGGGAGCGAGTTGACCAGATCTTGCATGAGAGACACTTTTGTGTGGTGATCTACAGTTCCTACAACAAGCAGGCAATAATAATTTTTCAGTCAACACAGTAAAACTTCCAGGCACATTTCCACATCAGTCCTACCTCTAGTTAATTTAGGTTAAATATCTGTTATATTTATGGACAACAGACACTTGTTGCAGGGACCCAAAAATGTGCTTACTGATGGCTTTGATGAAACCATTAAAGTGACTATAGGGGAAAAGTGGCTCAGGAAGCTCTCGGAAAAACAGCTTCAATGCTCCACTGATAACATGAATGTCCTCCCACTGGCCGTCCTCCAGGTCCACCTCCTCTGCTCGGCACAACAGAAACACAGACCATTACAGTACAGAAGGGGGCGCTGCTGCACACAATAAAACAAAGCATGGGATTCTGCCATGCAATATACACAACCTCCACTTTTTTCAAATGTGTGAATTCAGTCAAACACACATCATGCATGTTAATTTATTAAGAGTTTTGCAAAATATGAAAAATCTTATAGAGGTTTAGAAGTCAACTTTTGCAAAACAGTTTATATTGCTGGGCTTTACCGTGATCGGCCTTGAAGCGCAGCTTTTGAATGACAGCTAGGTTCCCACTGACTCTGTAGATTCCATCGATGTCTAAACCTGTGAACCAACACATAAGCACCGGTCAGTCAGCTGCTGCACTACTGCACACAGTAGTGAGGCTTCGGTACGACTGAGACAATAATACGAACAAGATGCTGTACCTCTCTTTTCCACTGCTCTGATGCACTTCTCCACAAATCTGGGAATTGTGGTCTTCTCCTGCATACACAGTGTGGCCAGATGGCAACCAAACACATTTTCTACAGGGAGTGAGAACACAGGATGGTAGTATGCAACAAAGACTATGTCAAAAAAGTCCCATAAATGTCATTTATTTCCCTGGATCAAGTAAGATAAAAGTTAAATGATCCCTGTGGGGTTTTCACAGCAGCAAACGGTGAAAGAATACGGCCAAGAGTAAGAGAATAAAAAATAGGTAAATATGTAAGTATGTATGAATGAAAAACAAAGCAGAAAAAGTATGGATTACAGCATTATTAGGGTGTGCAAACAAACCTACATGAAAAGAAAATGATTAATCTACCAAATGTACAATGTGTAAATCAAAAGTAATTGTACAGGAGTGTAGACGTGCACTGTTAAACACTCTACAATGTGTGTATAGTTGCAGATTTACAGCTACAATAATAACAATGGCTCTGTGAGGCTCAGAGAGGCAGGGTGAAACTTAGGGATTTCCTGGCAGAACACAATGACTGCCATCTGTGTTTTTTTCCATAAGATCCAACTCAACTCAGCCACAGGTGCAAAGAAAAAAAAAACGTCCCATTCTGAAATGGAGAACGGGCTTGAGCATACCTCGGATGTAGCCTTTCTCCTTGACGGACTGCAGCGTGGGGCGTTTCAGGAGGAACTTCATCAGCTTGGTTCGGACCTTTTTCTGGTCTGTTTCTCCTGCAGCGCTGTGCACACTGGGCCTGGAGGCTGGGAGGGACGGAGCAATTATGAGACACCTATAATGCTTTTGATCTTGGCTCTAAATTGGTCAATTATATTTAAATGGGTCAAAACAATTACACTAATTAACGTCATACACAAATCAAACATGGGCTGTTTCCACTACTCGGGGAAATGAATATATCTTGTTTATTGAGTTTACTTCTTCTCTTGTCCATCATCGTTCCAGATCTGTCATCTCGCTCTGTGCTAGAGGACTTCTCACTGAAGTCTCCATCCTCCTCCTCTGAATGATGGTCCTGGTACTCCTGGAGCCAATGAACAAGCACAGACACACTTAGAAAGTGAGTCAACATAACAGGAGTATGAAACAGCGTATTGCACAATATGGATGGAACACTTTCACACATAAGATAAACAGTCAATGAAGGAGAAGTAAGATAAATTAATTATATACGTTATATAATACAGTATGTTACAATACATTAGGTAATACATTATGTAGACATTTTATTATTTGATATTTTATTATTCTGTTTTATTATCATTGTATAGTTTGGATTATTATTTTATTATCTGCTCAATTATTAGGCCCAAGTCTGAACAGTATCAGTAGGTGCTGCTTGTTATTGAGGAAGTCTCAACCACTGAGACACATGTGAGCAGTGATTAATGGGAAATGAAAAGACTTACAAGTTGCCGTATGGTGTCCATTAAGACTCTGTGCCAGTCACTGATGATACTGTCTGTGTCGTACTGTATCAGAAACTCTACACCATTCTTGCCTTTTAACTGCAGGAGAGAAAATGACACAATGAGGACGACAGGTTATTAAATACTCATTTACAACAATTAAAGATGCTCTTGTTTATTTATTTAATTCACAATAATCATTTTATTTATTGATTGAAATATGTAAGAAAATCAGTTTTAATCCAAGGACTGCAATAATTGCACAATATATATTTATAATTACATACCACAGCACCAAATTAACACACCTCTAAAACATTCTTTTTGCTGGATTTGTCTCTTGAGGCCCAGCCAATCACCGCCCCTCGCAGGTCCACGGTGACCTCCGGGACGATCTGATTGGTCTTGTTCTGCGCGGAGAAAAATACAGCTGTTTGTGAAACTGACGGCGCCGCATTCCAAGAAATGAGACGCTTAAACAAAGCCGCGAGTGTCCCTGACGGCTCGTAACCTGAGGGCTTGTCTGTGCCGTCACTCGTCACAGCGGTGACACGACATCTGACATCTCATCTGGCAAAATATCAAACACGATACCAAAACGGGAGACTATGGGAATCAATTTCCCAGATAATGTTAAAAATACTGAAAAACACTTAAAGGGGGAGTCAAAGGCTAATTTTGTTTGTAGCTCCTGCTCACTTATAACCCTGCCCTTTCTCAAAATGTACAGAATGCACCGTGAGCAGGAATGTAGAATCTCCAGTGAGAAACTCAGATTCAGGTGTGATGTCACTTTGTTATCATTTCAGGGTGAGCGCTTTTCTACTCCCTCCGTGATGAAATGTGCGTGCTTCTAGTATTTCTGCGTGCGGCTCATACCGAGGCTCCTGTCGCTGTGGACTTTGGGTCTTTGTGGAACGTGAGCACTCCTCCATGGAGGACCGTCCACGACTGGGCCCAGTTTTTCCTGAGGAGGAGAGGAATCAGTATCACCGCAGGACAAAGCAGTGAGAGAGAGGCAATAGGTGGAGGGTAGGGGGGTGACATGTGACACCACACACACACACACACACACACACACAAATCCAGACACACACAGGAGAGAGAGAATCTTATAGTTTGCTGCTCAAAGGTAAACAGAGCGTCACGTTACCTCACTTTTTTGCCGTTCTCAGACACTTTTGTTTTGTTGAGGATTCCAGCTTTCTCCAGGTTCTGCACCTGAAAATTCAACACATCGCAACATTTAATTAATAGTTTTATAGGCTATTTACAAATTTTACGCTTACCAATAAAGTATGCGATGACATGATGGATGTACAATTTCAGTTGCAATGCTGAATACAAAATTCCCCAACACTGCTATGAGCGAGGATTGTATTCAATAGCATTCGACAGCTGCATTGCTCTATGAATGGTAACCAAACTCCATTATGCTGCGTGCACAATTATTATTTCAATGCATGCTGTTTTTGTTGTTGTTGTTGTTGTTATTTTCACTATTTGGTGGACTGTGACAAGAAAAGCCTCAGTTGTACTGAGCTGAGTGGAACAACTGTGCTATTCATCAGTGCAACTAGCAACATTTGAATGTCGGCAAACACACAGAATATTCTCCTATTCTGTGTACAGTATGTCTTGTATGGTGAGCTGTGACAACATGGTGACTACACATGTTTACCAGGCTGACAGTTTGGTTGCAACATGAACCCAAACAAGGAAACTTTCTCCATCAGAAAATGGAAAACAGGATGATTCCATTGTACTCCAACAGATGCCGGGAATGAAACACACAGTGCGACACATGCATCCTTGAGTGAACTGACATTATACCTCCGGCCCATCATAGATAGACACTGCTATCTATGCATCAAGCTCAGATGAGGGCTTAAACTAACAACCCACGTTGTAGCGTAGCCAGCGCGAGGTCAGATAATAGGGATTTCTCCAGGGCCGAAACCCAAAAGCCTTCAGAGGGAGACACAGAACACCATTCAGACAGGGGGCTGGTCACTTCACACAAGACTGGGAACAGAGCTGTCATTTTTGTTGTTGTTGCTTTTTTTTTTTTTTTTACAGCCTGGAGCTAATCCGGTGTAATCAGTGTCAGCAGACTGGACGGGCAGGCCACTCACGTGATGCTGCGTGTCCGGGGAGTTTCCTGCGCTGGAGCTGTCGCTGCCGTAGTCTGACGCGTTCCTCCTGTGAGTCGGGACGAACCTCTGAAACACCGGGACAAAACAAGACAACAAAATTTTATGTATAATGTCCTACTCTGCCAACAGGAGGCTGCAATTTCTAAGCTATAGAACTGTAACTATGAAAATCATGTGCATAATGAGCAGGTCACGTCTAAGTTTCTGGTGTTTGCAGATGGATTAACAGAACACTGTGCACTATAAATCTCTGCTGCTCATGACAAAGAAGTCCTTCATACTTAAGGAAAATAGGACAGGTCTCCTCGGTTCGCCACACCACCTACTAAAATCTGGGTGGAAGCACTGAACAAAACCTGGTCCGTCCCACAACAACTATAACTGGAGTGCCCTTGAGCAAGGTGCCGTTATATCTGAACTGCTTGGTGGGAAAAAGTACAAGACTTCATTTGTGTTCAACAACTCCTGTGTGTGTGTGTGTGTGTGTGTGTGTGTGTGATTGCATGCGGCCCTGCCTCCTTCTGCAGCCGTGCCCCCGGGCCATTGCTGTAAATAAGAGCGCGCTCTTAGTCAATTTGCCTTGCTAAATAAGGGTTAAAATAATCTGGGAGTGTCAGGTGTTATACATAGACTCACCCTCACTACTTCTGCCTGACTGAAGCTTTCTGTTTAAGCCACCTGGCGCACCCTGTGTGTGTGTGTGTGTGTGTGTGTGTGTGTGTGTGTGTGTGTGTGTGTGTGTTTGTGGCACAGCATGTACATGCACGTCC
>OMLF01050035.1:0-26158 GCA_900302615.1 Holocentrus rufus
CTCTCTCCCCCCCCCCCCTCCTCCTCCCCCGCCCTCTCTCTCTCTCTCTCTCTCTCTCTCTCTGTCAGGACGAGAAGAACCAAATGATGACAACCAATGTGTGGCTTAAACAGGTAAGAGAAAAAATGTATTCATTATGTTATCAATGTGGATGATGATGCTGCTGCTGATTATGATGGTAATGGCAACCAATGTGAGAACATATGAAAAAAAAGTTAAATTACATTATTAATGAATTGATTTTATTTTTCCAACCGGTCTTCAATTAAATAAGAATAGAGAAGAAATAAATGATCTTCTTTAGGATAATCTGTGGCAGAGTAAAAAATTTATAGTATAAAAATAAACTCCAACATTTGACAAAATTTCTTTCTTTTCCGAATCCAGAGACTCACATGGCATGATCAAATAGGAGATTACAACCAAAGGTCACTTGTCACTTGTATTATTGGTGTATCTGCAGGAGTGGAATGACTATAAGCTTCGCTGGAGACCATCTGACTACGACAATGTGACATCTATAAGAGTGCCATCAGAACTCATATGGGTACCAGACATCGTCCTCTATAACAAGTGAGTGAGAGCAAACCTCGAAAAGAAAGAAGAAAGTATAAGAATATAGAGAGGAAAGCCTTTTTTTCTGCTCTCCAGGATTATTGGTCTTCAAGTCAAGCTCATAGTACTTGTCCATTTCTGTCCACTGTGCTGAGGAGTTGGTAGAAATGTCAGGGGAATCCTAAGCCTGTTGTCTTCATAGCATGCTAAAGTGGTTGTAGTAAGAAAGCTGCACAAGCAGATAAGAGAAAATATTCAAAAGCTGCAGCCAGAAAATGTCAAGTCTCAAAAGCTTCTCAGTGCATTGTCATCTTCCTATGGAGGGTAAGATATAGTTCAAATTGATGGCTGTTTACTTTATATATACTGACATGAAGATGGCGCCATCTAGTGGACTCACCAACCCTATATTCTGCACTTCTCTAATGACCTATGACATTTTATTAAAGATGAACACCACTTCACATTCAATATACACTTACTGTTCGTCTCTCAAAATTTTTAAATTTATTTTTGTATAGCACAAAGCAAATGGTTTGGCTGCAATTTGTAGCCAATGATCTCCAGATGTGTATTGCATTATTGTGAAATATATAATGAAGTCCATAACTTTTAATAAACTTCTCACTTGTTTTAAATTAATTTCATTTAGATTAATCTGAGAAGTTTGGTGATGTAGTTAGTTCCACTCCAGCATGCCTATATAATCACGCTCTGTAAGTGAAATTAGAAAGGTGCGTGAGAGATTCAGTGATATGGACTCATCATTATGTCTTCAGCAGCAGCTATTATCACCTTGAAAGTGATGAATGAGGTTTTGCTCTGCTTCAGTCTAGAGAAAAAAAAATAAAGTCTTTAGAGGAGATTACTGGAGAAGATAATTTCAGGGAAATTGTAACTCTTTTTACTGCAATGAAAAAAAGGCAAAATGTGATGATTTTCTCAGCACAAAAGTGGTAGATTTTGTATATCTGAAAGAGCAAAAATGAGCTGTGGCTTATAAACAATGATTCACATTACAGCATAATCCCATTTTTTAAAATGTCATTAGTTATGCTCTATACACTTAACCAGAATTTCATAACCAAAATCTGTTTCAATCTTTTTTTTAAATCTGGAACTGCCTTTGATCTTATTTGATATTAAACAGTGAGGATTTATACATCACTGTAACTCATATAATTTCTGCTATTCCAGTGCTGACGGTGAATTTGCTGTGACTCACATGACAAAAGCTCACCTATTCTACACGGGCAAAGTCCGCTGGGTCCCTCCTGCCATCTACAAGAGCTCCTGCAGCATCGACGTCACCTTTTTCCCCTTCGATCAGCAGAACTGCAAGATGAAGTTTGGCTCTTGGACCTACGACAAGGCCAAGATCGACCTGGAGCGGATTGAAAACACCGTGGACCTCAACAACTACTGGGAGAGCGGAGAATGGGCCATCATCAACGCCGTGGGCACGTACAACACCAAGAAATACGACTGCTGCCATGAGATCTACCCGGACATCACCTACTTCTTCATCATCCGGAGGCTTCCTTTGTTTTACACCATCAACCTCATCATCCCCTGTTTGCTGATCTCTTGCCTGACTGTGCTGGTTTTCTATCTGCCTTCAGACTGTGGCGAGAAAATCACCCTGTGTATCTCCGTGCTGCTGTCCCTCACTGTCTTCCTCCTCCTCATCACCGAGATCATCCCCTCCACATCCCTCGTCATCCCACTCATCGGCGAGTACCTCCTCTTCACCATGATTTTTGTCACCCTCTCCATCGTCATCACTGTCTTTGTGCTCAACGTGCACCACCGATCTCCCGGCACCCACAAGATGCCCCGCTGGGTCCACTCGGTGTTCCTGGACCTGATCCCGCGCTGGCTCTTCATGCGACGGCCTGCACCAGACGGGCGGCGCCACAGGTTGTTGCTGCTGCAGCAGGAGGCGGCGGCGGAGCGACGGCAGGGCAGGGCAGGGGGGCACCATCCCCGAAACTGCCTCAGCACCTCTGCTAACTGGCTGAGAGACGGGACCGCGGTGGAAGACCCAGAGAGACGCCTTTATGAGGACTTGGAGCTGGGAACACTGACGTCGTATTTCTCCTTCCGTCCACCTTCACCCAGACCACCGGGTTCAACTCCTCCACTGCAGCAGAAGAACCTGCCGAACAGCCAAAATCGGCAGGAGGGGGTCGTAGGGACAAACAGACAGTTGACAGGAGGCAGAGCCAATCCCTCGCAACGACCGGCGAAGGCTGACAGCACAGTGTCAGACTCCCTGTTCCTTCTTTCACCCAGTGTCATACGTGCTCTAGAGGGGGTGCACTACATCGCAGACCACCTGAGGGCTGAGGATGCTGACTTTAGTGTGAGTATCAATGAAATATTACATCTACCATCAGCAGAGTGGCACTTTTTACACACTACTCACTCGCAAGAATGCTGGCCTGCTGGTCTTTTCATTCAGAATTTCTTCATAGCAAGCTAGACATTGTATTGTGAATTCCAGTGTTGTTGGTTTTCATGTTTTAACTGCACTTGAAAGATTGTGTGCTGCTTTTAGAATTGAGGAAATGATTTGACCTTTGATGCTGTAAAAACATTTTGAAGAGTTTTCCACCCAACAGCAACAGAATGTAGTGAGAGAATGATGTACTGATGCTCCTGTCCAGTGCATGTGAGATAAATATGTATGCACCAATGTGCATACATGTCGTAATGTATGCACCAATAAATGTGTGCACCAATGTCACCAGGACAAACTCAAATAATGTTTAGTCCACAAAATAAAGCTACAAATCCTGCTGACATGTTTACATTTACATATAACCTTACAACGATGTAACACGGTTCACCGCAGCAAAACAAGCACCACCTCTTCATAGCAATGTCCTCTTGTCCTTTCTGTACTTAATTCTCTCTCTCTCTCTCGCTCTCTCCATTCTACCATTCTACACACAGGTGAAGGAAGATTGGAAGTATGTTGCCATGGTAATTGACCGTATCTTCTTGTGGATGTTCATTATTGTGTGCTTGCTTGGTACCATTGGCCTCTTCCTACCCCCTTGGCTTGCTGGCATGATCTAGAACATGCAAGAGTCCAGGAGAAGAACTTTCTTTTTTGTTTTATTTTTACCTTCCAAAACCACCAAGGCTTGAATGTTGTTACATCACCACCCGGGAATATAATCAAGACTGGGAATGTCACCAAAGTTTCCACTAAAACTAAACATGGTGGAAATGATCAGCAAACTTATGAGCAAGAGATGAGAAGATTTTGCTTCAGATGGAAAAGTTCTAATGAAGTGACTGCATTTCACCATCAACATGTGATGCCTTTTATCTAAGAGGTTTCCCCACTAGGTTTTGACCAACTGTGGCATGCTGTACTGGGATCCTATATAAACACTGGAACATATACTAACTGGGAAAGCATTTGTATTTTCTCTCTGGCCATGCAGCTATGATTAATCAATTTTTGAAGAATCATGTACTATGTAACAAATAACATAAAGAAACCCCTCGAAAAGCCTGTCCACATGACATTTGTTGAGTGGTGTGAAAATGCCATTTTACTCAATTTCTCAGGGGCAGTCTCAGATCATGTTGTTCCTGCACGTCTCATCCCATGAAGTGTCAATTTTGTGAGAAGAGAAATCATATTGTTCGTGTTCACACATCCTGATGGAAGCGACAGCTCATCTTGACATTAGTTGTTAATGTTATCCTGATGTGCAAAAATGGCCTTTGATACATGATAGAGTCATAATAAAGTAGAGAATGAACTCTTCTGAGGTTAGCTCAACTGCACTGACATAAGACTATTTGTACCATGTACATATGTTAAGAAAATATTTTTCCAGAATTGATATACAGTATGTCACACACAATTATTTTTTCAATCACCAGGCATATATTGCTGTAAAAGAGTAAATCACCTGATCACAGAGGGCTGAAAGCTGCTGTTGTGCTGCTCTCTTTGGTTTTACACACCTCATTTCAAAGCAGGTGTTTTGCCTTAATTGAAAACACCTGTTCTGATATCACTGATTTGTGTCTGGCTTGAAACTTAAATCCAGAGACGCTGCGATTTTCAGCCCCATGTGATTTATTGTTGATTTACTCTTTAAGCATGTTGATTTACTCTTTAAGCATATATATGAAACTTTATTTAAATTGTACAAAGTAGATTTAGGGTAAAGAAGGATTTTTGCTAATGTCTCTGTCAATAAATTATGACAACCTCATGTGTTACTCTCTGTGTTATTTTCCCGCCCCTCTGCCTTTGAAGTGCAATGTGTAAGTCTCCCAGAACAGATTTGTTTTTGTATTTATTTATTCTTTTCTTTGAGGAATACAGCCTTGAATGTCTTAAATGGGACCAAATGAAAGCATACACAAGATGATTATGGATACTGTTTGCAAGATTAGCATTAATAGCTTATATTAACACAGCACTTACACAGCTAATTTACATCAGCATTTCAGTGTGGCCACAAATTTTGCAGTGAGATGAAAAGCCCAACACATCTTGTACATATTTCATGAAATATGCTTCAATCAATGGTCTTGTAGATAGTATACGCTATGCTATTTATTTTTATGTAATTTGAATTACACCATCACAGTGTTAGCATTTTATATTAATGATGATGATGAGGAAGATGACTTAAACTTAGAATTCCAAGAATTAAACAAATAAAATAATGCCATTTTTGAGTTGAAAAGAATAGTGGAAATATATCTAAGAATGTGAAATCCATGCTAATTGTTTTTATTTTTTAAAGTATGTATTTTATGTAAATTTTAGCTTAATGAGTTACACTGAAACTTGATATACTACAACCCTTGAGAAAGTCTTTTGGCTGACCAACCTCAGTTTGTGATTTTCCTAGTTTTCTGAAAGTACAACCGTTTGTGCATGTCATAAGTCAAGACCCGTTATATATTTACAACAAGAAAAAAGCTTTTTCTATATAAGCAGTAATCAGGCACTGAACACCCATCAGGCACAAAAGAGAACAGTTTACATTATTGACACTTTAAAAAACATCAACAGTGTTCTGAGTGTGGTGCCTCACATCAACTTATCACAGTCATATCAATCTTATCAGTTTTAGCATGCATGCTACTTTGGCAAGAACATGCATTATGCATCCATTTATTCCCATGCTGGTCATATCAGTACAGTAGTAGCATCATATTTAACTTTCACCTCTCGTATTTGAGCTCCAGATTTAGGATGACCCTCCGATGAAGCTGCGGGTCCTCGGGCTTAATTTAACCTCTTTGATTGTTCCAAAACGTTCATGTGTCCAAATATTATTGCTGTATGACAGAGGTAAAAAAAAATCTTATTCCTGCATGTAAACAGAACTGAAGAAAGTTTGCAGTACTTTAGGAGTCCAATGGTTTTGGCTTGGCCAGGTTGGCTCTGACCCTCGCCTGGTCCACTGCGTCCAACATGTTCTTGCCATCCATGGCGAGGGTGTGTGCTGCAGCCAGCATCTGTTTCTTACACTCCTCCTTCAGAGAGGTGATGGCATTCTGCTGGGCCAGCCGCATCTTACTGATCAGCTCCGCCATGTCATTGTTCAGCAGCTTCTGGGTGCCTTCGATCTGTGGGACAGTTAAAAAAACACAATGGGTCTCTGTAGGTTTTTTTTTTGTTTCTTTGATTGTTTTTTTCTTTCTTTTTGTATCAGTATTCTCCAGTGGGCATGTTTGGATCTTTGAGAGACAGACATACACAAACGGTGCATGCCAAGTGAAGATAAAGACACAGATCTCTCTAATGTGCAAATTGTTTTTGATTGAATCAGCTAGAAATGCATCACATGCAGTTTTTTTGCATCTTGATTGATAAATTAAGTCGTCTGGTTCAGAGGCTTTGCAGAAATAGCCATCTAATATACAAACTATGGTTGGGTGTCCTCAGTGTAAGAGGAAATCAAACATGAAATGGTCACTGTCTCTCTGCATTTTTGTGTTCCAAGGGGTGTTGTGTCAGAGGATGAGGTCTGTCTTGTTTCAAACAGAAGAACCAGCATGAGGAAAAATCAATGAAAAAATCAAGGAAGCAGACAGATGAGAAAACCAGAGAGGAAACCGTGTGCACTGATTGTTTTCTTACCTCTGTCCTGACAGACTCATGCAAGGTGGGTAGTATGTCATCCACACTGCGAATCAGGTCCCGCAAGGCCAACCCTACAGACTGAAGACAGAAATAAAGTAGGAAAATTCATTGGCTATATGCAGTATAACCCCCAGGATGTTTAGTGTCAATTCAACCTCAACTCAGGAATTGGATTTTACATTACAATTCAAACATCTGAGCAAAACTTTGGTTATAAAGTATCTCCAAATGGAAATAAATAAAGTGAACTGTATCAATTATTGTTCTTAGTTTACAATACATGTCGCACTGTACCTTGACAATGGTTATGTATTGCTCAGGCTCCAATGTGGTGATGTCATTCTTGAGCTGGACGACAACCTTGACCAGGTCCATGACATACTGGTACACTTTGTCATCAGAGCGGTCCAGCTCAGCTGTGGGAGCAGGCTAAGAGACAGGGAATAATCTGTTACCATAATTAAATATACGCCTTCATGCCTTTACACAAGGGGCTGGTGGAGAAAATTTTAAATGGATTGAAAAGTCAATGCCCTTTCAAAAAAAGATCTTTTTTTCCCCCCCAGATGATTGAGTCCAATGTAAATTGTATTAATCTAAAAATCGATCAAATTTAAATGGACTTTCCAAGTGGATAAGAGGATATCATGGTCCAGAAAATGAATTTATATAATTACATGTGCTGTGAGACGGGGGGGCTTCTCCGGTGGTGCTGTAGTGCCGAAAGGTGGAAAATATAAGCGACAAAGGGAGAGAAAGAGAAAAACAGAGACAAAGACACAATCATAAGACATTCAGAATGACTGGCTGAATTGAGAAATGACTATTTTCTGAGAGCACTCACCATTTTCCATCTCAGGCTCAGGGGACTAAAACAAGAGAAAACAGATAAATTAACATTTTTATTATATGAGCTATTGAAATTTGTGTTCATACATAAGAAAAATATTGGGACTAGTGGTTCTAAGTTGTCCTTCCACTAATAATAATAACAAATGTATTCAATGACCATTTACGTGTTTGCTTTTTAAGCTACTGACTTTAGAATGAATTCTCACCAAACATTCAATATCTAGTGTCAAGCTAACTTTATTGATTTGTACATGTATGCAGAGAGAGCAAGAGTAGTAGCAGTGGCTATCGTTTCCATGGCCAATTCAGATTTGTGCTCCTTATGCATTCAGGCTTTTTGAGGCCAATCTGATGTTTACTGTTGTTAGAAATCACTGAATTTTTTTTTCTGCAATTAAACTCTATTGTAGATGCACTTGAAATATTGTGATGTCATGTCATCTACGTCTAACCAAATATCCATGGAGATAAGAAAAATACAACACAAAACAAAATGAACCAAGCATGCAAATTACAACACCATAAGGGTTTTTTTTTATAACAGTGATCAAGAGTTTTAAGCTAGACTTTTTCTTTGTTCTTTATGTTGGAAATCATCACAGAATGCAAAGGCAGACACCTACCAGTTGGCTGGCAACATCCTCTGATCCCATGGGATCCTGCAAAAGAACAGGCAGGTTCATTTTATAAAATATGGATGTGGACCCTCTGTTTGGAACTGTTATCAGGGGTATATTCAGTGCAAGACTAGCGGGGCGTCGACTGTGAACGAATGGGGTGACATTGCTTAGCGATGCTCCATTCCACGTGGCCACCAGAGGCACATTCAATTCAGGAGAAGGGTGACACAGAGACAGAGAGAGTGGGTTGACAAAAGTTAATGATGCTCTGTTTCCCACCAGGAGTCTTTCCTCCTTCTCCAGCCACTTTTCATCCTCCATCATCTGCTCTTTCTGTCTTCGGAGAGTGTCCTGCATGCGATGCCTCTCCATCTGCCACAGGCGCTGGGCGTCTTCCTTGCTGTTTGGCTCCAGCCGAGGGAACTCGCTCTCCTGGCAGAGCATGAGGGAAATATAAAGAGTGGGTCGGTAACATGAAAACTCATACTGCACATGTTGACAGACATGATGTGAAGTGAGCTGGAAATCATCTAACTCTCTTCACGAAATTGTGTTGATTATCTAACTGTTAGCTGACCAATGCAATTCATAGAGCTGTCACGTATAGCAGGTATGGATAACTGTCAGCAATGATTCATGCAACAGACATAGTTAGACAACTATGAGCACGCTTACACACATACACACACACTGCAGTGTGTGTGTGTGTGTATGGGTGTAAGCGAGAATGGCATGGCTGCCCAAACCAGGACCCAAACTCTTCCTGTTGCGTCAGGTTGAATTGGACAGGACAGAAATTGCAAGTAAAACTCTGACCCAAATTGAATCAGATTGCAGAGAGAGCAGCAGCAGCAGCAGCAGCAGCAGCAGCAGCAGTAGCTATTGTAGCTGTGGCTGATGAAGAGTTGTGCTCCTTATGCATTCTGGTCTTTTTAGAGTAACCTGAAGTTTATTATCTCCACCAGCATGCATTTGGCCAGCTGTGTCCGTGTCTATGTATGTGTCTAATCTCGCAAACTACTGGAGTACCAGCCTGAATTTTTTTGTGCACATGACCGTATGATGAAGAATCTCTTGTAGTTGCAGTGATTCAAAAACTTAGAAACACATTTATTCTCACTACTTCCACTCCCTAACTGCATTCACTGTCTAGCTCGCTCAAACATCGCTGCCCTCTCCCTCTGTGTCGGTGGGGATAGGACTAGGTCGGAGATCTGCACTCTGCTGAGTGCACTCATCTAGTTGTTGTTTGAAATAGCTGGAAGAAAAATCAGCCATTAAGCTCTTTTGTAGCTGCACTGGAAATATTTTGACATGACATCATGTCTTCTACATCTAACCAAATATCCATGGAGGTAAGAAAAATCCACCACCATTTGCAATTGTTGTCTTAAGGCGTGAATTGAGGACAGAATTCATTAAAATGGCATTTAAAGTTAAGTTTGGACAGACTTTTTGGATAGAGTTAATTGATACAGCCTAATATTAAATTTAGATTTTTCATCCATCCATCCATTTTAATAAAGGCAGCAAGTGCTACATAAACTACAGTTAATGAGTAGCCTAAAGATAAATTTCTACAATATAAATGATCTGCAATATAAATGTTTTACTGAGGCTTGGTCTGCTTGTAGTCAGGTTCATGTCGAGTTAAGACAGAACATTCTCAACTTATGGCCCCGCTTTCTGATTAATGCTAATGTAAAAATCTTGTAAAAACAGCAGGACCCTCACACACATGAATACAGAAACACACATGAGAATGCTGAGAAGCTTTCAGCCGTTAAAAAAGAGATGTTCAGTTCCTCTTACCCCCATGCTGCGACGCCGAGGGGACATCTTTGGCACTGCCAGGGCGTTCATCGAGTCAACAGGGGACTGATAGTCACATGGACTGGCCAGGTCAGGGGAGCTGGCACACAAAGCCTCATTCAGCTGCATGGACGCATGCAAACACACAAACCCACAGAGAGAGAATTTATGTAAAGTGCTTTTTAAGAAGAAACCTAACAAAGTCTATGTAACAGTGTATTATGAAGAAAGATCATTATACCTGAATGTGCAGACCAATACTGAGTGTGTTCCCAAACCGTCCTGGTTTCATTCTTGAAGGCTGGAGTAAAAGTAAAAAAACATATAAAAGCACGTGCATACATCATATTTGTAATAATTGCATTTTGTGATGGACTGCAGAGAGTGAGTTTGACATTGGTTCACACCTTGGGAGGAGGCTCATTGAAGGTGAACTTGGGCTCAAAGTACTTGGTGGAGCGCGCTCTGTCCCTCTGCCTCTCCACCTCCTGCTCCTTCTCCATCTTGTGCACGTCGCTGGGAGATTGCACACGATAATGTAAATGATGACATGTGACAGAGCTCAGTCACGCAAGAGATGGCTTACGTGCTCTTACTGCACATCAGCAGACTAAAGCACTCAATGGATTCAAATGTCTTGCTTACATTCAGTGCACTGCTGATCTGACCATATTTGCTCTCCCATCTTACTTATTACAATTTCACAGCCAAAACCGCAAAACCAGCCAGGGATCAATGGATCTAACATAGTCTGACAAGGCTGATATGTTCATAAATTCAATATCATTGCATTTTTTTCTACACAATTCTAATAATATCTGTGAAGTCCTGTTTTTTTCTGCCAAAATCTTTGCTACACGTCTGTTTCTGTGGTGTTTTTTTACACTGATCACTTCTCAATCACAGGGTGGGTTTTCTGTTGATAAAGTTTGACTCTCTGCAGGGGGCTCTCTCTCTCTCTTTTCTTTGCCTGTTCAGCCATGTTGGCTATCACTGCTCACGCAAACTATCCAGCTCTTCCTCTATTTATTCAGAACAAACCGCCATTACTGCAGCTGGAAATGTAAAACACATGTGCAGCAGAGGATCTTTCCCAGGCTAAGGTCTATCTGACACTACGTGTTTAGAACAACAAGTACAAAAAACTTTTGTGAACTCTGTACGCAGAGGGGTTGAATCACTATTGTAAAAACTGGCAACAGAGAGCAGCAAAATGGATATTAGTTTAAATGAAAATGTGGATCATTACTCTAAGTTCTAACAGATTCACATTAGGGAAAAAAATTGCTACGGGAAGTTCATGACTGAGATTCCACTCTATAAATGTGCCATCGTTTTGTCATCCTAAGAGACTACAGTGAACTATTATCGTTTTTTAAGTTGCATAATTTCCTTTTATTTTCTACAATCAGTCATTTTGCGAAAGTAGAGTAATAGTAGCTATCAGTCTTTCAAATGGAGGACAACTTTGGAACATAACTCCTCTTTTGTGGAGGAGGGTGTGATAAATCTTTGATAGTCAGCTACCTGATCTTGACCACCAGCTCGGTGAAGTTGGGTCTCTCTCTGGGGTCGTAGGACCAGCAGCGCGTCATGAGGGAGTAGAGGGCAGGAGGACACTCCTCTGGCTTGGGCAGCCTGATGCCCTGCTCCAGCTGGTTGATCACATCTCTGTTCTCCAGCCAGAAGAATGGCTGCTGCCCGCGACTCATTATCTCCCACACACACACAGCTATGGAGAAGCACACACACAGAATGTAAAAAAAAAAAAAAAAAGGCTTTTTGACATAAGCACCACTTTCATCAACTATTCATCAAGAAATGCCATGATGAAGCTGCAAAGGGAATATTTAAGTGATAAGGGATCAGTCAATATCTGCACGTCACTAAATTAAGTACAGCACACATTAACAAAGATAGGGATCAAAGTGCTCTCCTAAATTGTGATTATTTATGTGCTTTTTGCTAAGCAGTAACTACCATCATCAACTAAAACAAGGCAACATACCGAGCAGACATTTTGGTGTTGAATAGAGTACAATAAACTCACTCTTATCTTTTCGATATTAGCTCAAAATATCAGTTTCCAAATCGGTTTTCCTAGTCAGTTTCATGGTGCTGTTCTGTCATATAGTGAACATTTTGTGCTTGCTTGGGTTGATGTTGAGCATGCATGATGCATGCTTAGTATCCTTTGAAAAACCGGTTCACTCCCTTAAAAGGAACATCTTGCCAAGGTGTCCTTTCATGTTATGTGCCCCAGCCCCCAAATGTCTTGTTCTGCATTAACTCATCATCTTACCAAACATCCAGACATCACTCGCTGAGGTGAAACGTCTGAAGTTGATGGATTCAGGGGCCATCCATTTGATTGGCAATCGAGTAACAGATGCTGCGATGAAAGGGAGATGTCAGAATTTTTCGCTAAAAATATTCCGTGTTGTTTTTAAATATAAACAGATCCTTTTTTTTAAAGCAAATATATTATTTGATGTAACTTATTCCAAAAGAATGTATATTGGCCTGCTCTGCCCTTGGTGTGCATGGCAAATCTAAAATTAGGAAATACTCATGAAAGACACATTTTATAATTCAACTAATTGTGTGGGTTCAAAGCTTAGAATTTCCATTTAGCAAATAGACATGTTTTTATAAGAACAAAGAAAAGATGATCAGAGAACAAGATCAAAAAGAAAGCACAAGTGAGAGGGAGAGCAGAGCAGGAGGGAAGTGGGTAGACAGTGAAAAATCTGGATAGAATAATACTTTATACTAACATTTGTCTTTGCGTGATTATGAAAATCTATATGGTTAGATGTTTGGTTTGTGATTGGGCATAAATCTGATAAATCTGGGCAGTAACAAAATGTGCATCCACAACAATAAGCAAGCAACATTATAAGCAAGCAAAAAAAGAGTATGACAGTCAAAACCACAGTAACCCTCCACCTTTACCTTTGTAGTATTCTTCATCCTCTATGTATCTAGACAGACCAAAGTCACCCAGCTTCACACACTCTGGACTGGCAACGAGCACGTTCCGCACCGCAATGTCTCTGTCACGACAACAGAACAGGATGGAAATGAAGAATGGAATACTTTATTTGGCATATAAATCTAGATTATGTGAATAAAACAAACAAGTACGCTCTGAGGGGGAACATCATGGACATATTAAACTAATATTAGATATGGCTCTTTATAGTCAGTTTTGATTTTTGACTAAATGATAGAAAAAGGATTTTATGATAATTAAAATGTTGTGAATGCCTTGATTTCGTTTTAGTGTTTGTTTTGGTTAAGTGGACATCCTGTGATCATATTGAAAGGTGATGTTTATGCCTTATAGCTAGCTTACACAACAGAAAGGTTATTTCATTATATGGGCTATGAACATGAGCATTTAAGTCTTGGTTTGGAAACCAGGAAACACTTAATAAAGACCAAGAGGAGCAACTGCAAAAATTATTTAGTCTTTTTTATGTGTTCTTTCAAAGATTCAAAATTCAATTCCTATGTTACACCATTTCAGACAGACAAAATAAATAAATAAATAAATAAAGTGTATAAATGAAGTTTGCAAGTGAGCTAAAATAATTATAACTCATTAAAACTACACATGCATTTTGGAACATGACTACAGTCTTTGGTGCAGTTTTGAAAATCATCAATCATCTAAATTGAATGATTCTTATGTTCTATTTCTATGGCATCAATCCATTCAGTATTATTATGAAGTAATAATATTCCAAAAGTTTTGGTGGAAAGAAATGAACTGAAGCTTGTAGGTCATACAAGCATTCATTTTTTGTGAGATTTATAAGTGTGTATAATGGATCAAGGTATAATTAATGGTTCATCTGATGAAGACAGTTAGAATCTGCCTGAGTCAGTGACTGAAATGGAGAATTTCAGGCCACCCCGCAATTTAGCTTGGCGTTCTCCAGATGAACTGGACAGAGGCAATGGACTGTCAGAGAGAAGACAGAGCTGGGCCTCCTCAAATGACACCGACAGATCCTTGCCGTTTGATATTTATCCACAGTGTGTGGAGATCAAGAAAGAGGAGATGCTATCCTTTTCCCAGGAGAACAACTGCAGCGGCCCCACAGCAAGGAGGCATGGGTCAGCAGCTCACAGCTCAGGATATGTGGAGCGCTGCTCTGCTGGTGCCTCGCACATCAAGGAAACAGAGGAGGATGCTCAGGTGTCTTTTACCATCGTGATCCCGCTACCCCAAGAGACCTCAGCAAATGAAATGGACGATGTGGTAGAGAATGTTTCAGAAAAAGACTCGGCTAAGAACAAACCCTCATTTTGGAGGAGGGTGAGAAATCTTTTCAGAAAGAAGAACAAAGTCACTGTGGAGAAAGTGATGGAGGAGAGAGATACTGACGAGGTAATTTTATCCTGTAAACATCTTATGCAAATGTGATCTCAGCTCTGTGGCTCCTTAAGTGATCAAGAGCCTCTCATGAGGAGAATATGGGAACTCCAGGCTACTTGGCTTATCAATTAACATTACAAATTGAACTGTTAAGATATGCATGCAAACATGCTCACTTCAATGGACCCTCAGCAAGTTTGCACAGTGCATCTTTGAACTGTCACAAGAGATTATCTACAACTTCTATTTCCTTTGATTAATGATAGCAAACACATGCTGTGAGGGGTGATGAAGTTTGACCAGCTAGCTGACCGCTTGACTCAGCGCTGTGGCAGTAGCACACAGTAAAGAATAATACAACAGGAATGAGCACATTTTCCCTGCAGGGAAAAACTAATTTCCTTTGTCTGTGCTTTCTGTTCACAGGAGATTGAATCCATGAACGGCTGCTTTACTGCTTGGAACCTCCTGATACTGTTCTGCAAATAATGATGGACTCAAACATGCAGTTCTCTCAGCTTCAGGCTTATTTTGGGACGCTGTTTTGAATGTTTCAGTATGCAGTAAACAAAGTGTAGAACTTAAACACTTTGACCTTGGATTTTTTTTCTTGATTAAGATTACATTTGACGGTTGAAGCTCATTTTAATAGACAGTATATCTTTAGGAATAGATACACAATACATTTCTATTAACACAATTTATTACATGGTATCTTTCCCTTTCCATCTACACTGCAGTAAATCATGGAAATCACAAGATATCAAAAGTCACCATTCTCAAAATCTTCAAGTCATTTCAAACCAGTAACTTGATATCAACTTTACAGAGCATCGTAAGTTGTGCCTCTTCAGGAATGAAAAAGATCTTTTGTTATGGTAGCAAAGAGTCTATTACACCTGTCTGAAGAAATTATCTGGCAGCCTGTGTGAGTTACTTGGTGAGTGTGCCGCGCCTATTAGTGCTGTAAAAGTGACAGCTTTGTCATACTGTCAGAGAATATTTTGTATTAGTGTGATAGTTACACATGGTTACACTCTAGCTCAGTTTCATGCAGGCTCTGCCTTCTAACAGGGCTCAGCTGCTCATCTTGTTGCCTCAGCACACTGATAATTTGTATGGATGTGTTCAGAAAACCACGGTGAGCCGACTCAGCCTTATGGGACTCTGATACATATAAGGAGGGAGCAGACCAACGCTACTATCCTCATACCTCTAAAGAGTACTTGATTCTTATGTTTCACTGGATTCAGGACAAAACTGTACATAAGGAAAAAGAAACCCTATGTAGCACAAACACACCAGATGTTTTTTGGTCCATATTTTTATTATACTGAATAGTAAAAAACTGAAAGACTGATCGATGGGCAGTCTGACAAACCTAATGTTTCCAGTCTTTTTTCTTTAAATGTTTCTCTATGTATGTATGAAATGCATGTGTATGCAGCAGGCTATGCTTTTTGTTCATATGGAATATGACCTTTTGTATATTTTTGTGTTTTTTTAGTATATTGGTCTATGTTTATGCTACATAGAGGTATTTTTTCCTCATGTCATTAAGTGTACAATCACACTTGTGTCAGCTAGTTTTCCGCCACAGTGTTAAACATATTAAATGCAAATTGACATCTTAGTCATCCGTTGTGTGTGAACCCGCAGACTGTATTTTGGTCTCAATAGTGTCCCAGCACAACAGCTCCCTCACTCTCAGGTCGGGTGTCGGTTAAGCCCAGACTTGGAAAAAGACCCAGACATGTCCAACAGATAAGTCTGATGAACATGCAGGGCGCTGACCATGAGGCCGCTGCACAAATCTCCTTCACACATGTCCCGTTGAGCAAGGCACTCACTGCTACAGTCGCGCATGAATAGCTGTGAGAGAGTTGCTGCCCGCTAACACACAAGCCTGTGATATGTTGTCAGGAAGCCAATGGGCGAGCCTCTGCTCAGACAGGGACTTGCCAATCACCCTGTCTCCATAGCCACAAACAACAGCTGTGTGCGCTTCCATGCTGCATTCCACATAACATGCCAACACATGCAGAGGGCAAAAGTGGTGCAACCTCTCCTTCTCCCTTCATGAGGAGGACAGACCACATCCGGCTGAATCATCATCAACTTAAATTAAGTCATAATGTTCTTAGGCACACAGGACAGATTTTGCCTCAGCATGGCACCACTCAGATCTCCTCTTAACACTAAAACGATAACATCCTCAGCAATGTTGTTGACTTCAGGCGCTGTAGAAAAGTGGATGATGAGTGGTCTTGCTCTTGCCTTATACAAAGTGGAGCCCAATAGGGTTGAACAGGCTCACCCTGGTTGGCTGAGGACATGCATGAAAATTTTCCGTGTGCTGAGGCAACTAGATGAGTGGCTGAGGCAGCAGAGACCCGTTAGAGACCAAATCCTATGTCAAATAAAACTTGAGACATGGTTGTGTGGATAAAGGTTTAAGGGACCTCACAGCCTACAGCTTACAGTAGATTTGAGATGAAGTTGTTGGGGTCTTAGTTATATAAGAATTGTTGACACTGTTGCTTTAAATAGTTGTTGCTAAGTTAATTTTTTGAAAACTCACAAATATGTAACCTAGTGGTCTTAACAACTCTGAATTTAAAGATAAATTTGCAGGAGCTGTTTACGTGATGAATAAAAAGATATTGAGAATCGCCAAGTCCGTAAGAAAATGACAATATAAAAATAAATAAATCAAGTGTCTTTTACCTGTGTACCATGTTCACTCCTTCCAAGTAGACCAGGGCTTTGCAGATCTGCAGGCTGAAGAGCACCAGGGTTGTATTGGTCAGCTTGTGTTGGTTCTCTGTTAGGTAGTTCCCAAGCTGTAAATACATCAGGAGTTCAGTTACTCTGGAGTTCACTCAAACTGGAGGATTTTTGCTTTCACATGTGCAATGAGGCTGTACACTTCAATTTGATTTGTGTTTTAGTCTAGCTGCAAACAACATCAGAGGTGACTCAAATGTCTTTTGAATATAATACTTGTGTGCAAGATTCAGAATCAGTGAGAACAGCTGATTTCAACCTTTGTTCTTCACTACAGACCTCTCCATACTGATAGAGCTCCATAACGATCCACACAGGATCCTCCTCTATGATTCCAATCAGCTTGACAATGTGAGGATGGTCAAGGTTCTTCATAATCACTGACAAATACATGAAGATCAAAATTATTTTATTATTTGCAGGAGTAGCATTAGCATTGTGATCGTAGTAGTAGTAGTACTGTCATCATCACATGATCACAGCATTATTTCCTATATGAATTTTTACATACCTGCTTCACTCATGAACTTCTCCATGACATCAGCTGAACAGTCTTTGCAGGTCTTCACTGCCACATTTGTCCTGTCTCCGTTCTGCTCAGACAACAAGCAAAGAAGACAGTGTGATGTTGTTAGGAGATAAATAATTCACATGCATTTGGTAAACATGACAAATGAATTCTGGAGATTTTGTAAATTCTCAAAGACAACTACTCGTACATTTATATGAATGGGACATTTTGTAGACATGCTGTTTCCATTTGTAAAGTGAATAGATTTGATTTGAATTGTACAGCTTTTCATAACACTATCATCCCACAAAAAATAATGGCCATCTGTGGACATGTTAGCTTGAATATGATGCATATTGTACATCATGTTGCTGGTTATTGGTCTTAACATCATTTACTTACAGCTTCAGTTTTCTTAGGCATATATTAATGATATTTTCTTAGTGGGTACACTATTTCATATGAACATATTTTTTATTGTGTTATGCTTTTCTATACTTAGATTTATATATATATAATGATTTAGGATTCCAAATTTGAGTGAGTGTGTGTAACTAACATACTTTATAAGCAACCTCTGTAAATAGATATGCAATATAAATACAATACAACTGTATGCCATGCATACATTTTATCCATCATCCCTAATCCTTCTGCATATTTATTCCCAATATAATCCATCAAATATTTACTTGAACTGACATCAGCCTGGGAATTGTTTGAATTCTATTTTATCATTGTTTTATGGCTTTTTTTCTTTTACTGTTTTCACTGCTTTGTTTATATTCTATTTTGTGTGTTTATATTCTATTGTCTTTTTTCTGCTTTGTTCTATTACTTTTGCTCCTGCAATAGCCACATTTTGCCAAGGGGATTATTAAACTTTGATCTTAACTAATCTTATCATACAGATAAGCATGTTGTAAATTACAATATGGTCACTAAATTATCCATAACAAGCATGGAGACACTACACATGGTCTAATGCACAGACTTTTTTGTAAGCATGCTTGCAAAATGTCATGGTGATGCAGAAGATTCACTTACTGGTTGTTTGTAAACTCCATCGTAGACTTCTCCGAAAAATCCCTCTCCAAGAATTCGACCAAGAATAATGTCATCCCGCTCAATCCCATACTTCACAGCTGGAGAGGCAAACATAAAAAAATGTAGTAATGTCAATTTCTCAAAGTTCAAAAGACAGTTCCTTCTTTTGTTCTGAAAATAATTAACCTTTCTACAAACCTGATTTTGGCCGTTCATCAAGAATCTCACAATAAATATCTGACCCTGAAAAAAGAAAAGAAAAAAAAATCACAAATTGGCACAAATTATACCATTATACTAGCAATGCACATGCTTTTTAAAGAGCTTTAAGACAATGATGGTTTGGCTATTAGAATTGGAAATTAAGATTTTATGTATTGCCAAATGGAGGTTGTGGGAAACAATAAAAAGTGTTGACTCACCCATGCTGTATCTGAAGGAGGTATTCTCCATCCTGCTCCACAGAGGAGGCAAAATGAGAGTAAAGCCAGGTCATAAATTTTAAAGTCATGGCTCCTTAAAGCACTGACAGAATGATACAATTACACAGCCTCTCTCGTCAATAAATCCTCCAATCTAAGTCTAACTTTTCATTTTGTATTACAAGCAAAAAGCATGAGTATGGTTTGGACTCTGCAGCTTCACTTTGACTGTCAGAGGACACAAACCATTGAAATCTGTGCAACAGCAAAGAGCAGTGTAGCTAAAATCCACTCACCCTTTAGGGATCTCAGGTAGGGCGCTTCGTGCATTGGCATCTAAGAGTTAAACAACATCAAATTTCAAAAAAGATTAATTATCAGAAAATGTTTAAAAGACAAGCTTTTTTTACATTCTCAGGCTATTTTGATCATTTTCTACAGTGTTGTGGCAACCACGGCTTAACTATTCACAATTACATTTCCCTCATCATGAGCCAAGATTATTATGGAGACAAAACAGGATTTGCCTCAATCCCGCGGCCTCCGAGTACACACCTTTATTTGGTCTGTAGATAAACGAATCATCTGTATCTTTCTCCAAGCGGCAGTAGCCATCAATAAGATCCACCATGTTCTCTGCAGTAGCGCATGTGGCCGCACTGATGGATAGAGCCTGTCATGAAGAAAAATAAAAACATTTTCTTTTCCATTTACATAAGACATGACACTGTCTTGGTGAACATTTCTGGTGCATATGTACGATACATTCTAGTGATTCTGTTTCTGAACTGTGCACCGAATACAGTGATAGCACTGATGCTGTGATACTTACTTGTCTGGCCCCCTCTATGTCCAGGTTTATGAGAGCCTTGCCATCGCTCTGAGGTAAGCATTTTATTTTCTTGATCTGTTTGAAATCAGCTAGAAACACAGGCTGGAAGGATAAAGAAGTAGATACTGAAGTGAGAAATGCATACCAGTGAAATTATTATGTCACTGATTACATTTGCCACATGCTAGGTTAAGTATCCTCCGATGGCCGGTTTCTTTTTGTCTTGATATGACAATGTGTTATGACAGAAAAAGTCTTATATATATATATATATATATATGCAGCAGCAAAAACAGAATAAACTCATTCCAAAATTGCAGACATTATTTTCAAATCTGATGACATTTACAAATATTATCGAGCTAGGCTTGGCTAATTAGATATGCAACAGCCTGTGCATATATTTTCTAAGATGACACAGTATATAAATAAAAGTGTTTACACCCTGCCAGAGAATGCCTAAACTCCTGCATGCTTACCGCTGCATCCTTCTGTGTGCGTTGGCGAATGCCCCTCCCACCTACGACCAGTTCCACCGACAGACTCCATCCTTGCTGTTGGAAAATAATTGTGGTGTAATGTTAGTAAGGTTATGTATAAAGAGTGTATACAATGATTTGGCCTCCTAAAATCCATATTAATGTATATAAAAACAAGGTACAATTGGCTTTTTAATACATGACATCCTTTTGTTGTTGTCATACTGAACTTCCTCTGCCACTCACCACCAGCTCACAGGGGTAGACCTCTTCATCGTAGTTGATGAACTCTCTAAGAGTCTCAAAAAACTTGACCATGCACTCCTCCTCCTTGAGTGTGGCGTACTGCTGAAACGTTTGCTGGATCAGCTTCCGCAGCTGCCTCGACTGGAACACAACATGGGGTAAAAATGTACTGTTGTCATTTTCTTTCTATCTTTAACACTTAAGTTATAAAATGATATTTACATCAAGTACATCTATGAGGCACATGCAAGCTGGGATAAAGGGCTATTTCATCCAGTTCTCACCATCAAATAAGGGCATAAGCAGGAAAATAAATCTGTGGATCTCTGTTTTCTTTAGCCATAAGACAGACAGAAAGCCAATAATACAGTATATAATGGAATCAAAGATGAAGGAAGTTTACCTTCATGCTGTCAATCAGCTCCTGAGGAAAGAAAAGGTTCAGGCCCACATCCTTCCTTTATTCAGAAAACAAAATGCAGCAAAGAAAAAGTAAGAATCAAAGATATGAAGATTTCTGTCAGATGAAAACTTGCAAAATATGAACTTTGCGGGAATTAAGAAAACATCTGTTTGTAGCCTGAGCACGATGCATTTTTGACATTATCCAATGTTGTTTTGAGCGGATTTCATAAACTCAAGAGTATTTTTCAGTGTATAGAGTCTCTTGTAATCCTTCAAGTGAACCTAAAACTTGAGCATCAGCAAAACTAGAGTTATGAGGTTTTCACACGACAAGAGTGATATGAGTTAAAGGTGATATTTGGCAGAGAAAAACAAACTTAAGTAAACTTACTCCAGCAACTCGAAGTTAGACTTCTTCTCTAGACCTTTTGCATTCATGTCTTTATAGAACCTCCTGCAAAGTAAACAAAGTTATCGATTTTATACAGCTACTCTTTTCCATCCAATTACACAAACACTACAAACAATAAATACCAAATATAACAGTAAATATTTTCCTACTGATCTATCATCATACTCTCATAATAATTAATCTAGATGTCAATTTCCTACCTAACTTTATGTCATCATGCATTTACATCAAAACCAGTTCACTGTTTACACTGTGTTATGACATAATGGAAATAAGTTTACCATTATGGCTTAAGTAAATCATCTTTGTGACTTACTATTTGTTCAGTGTAAATCATAACCACTTAGCCCTGATCGCTGTGCTCATATATCAAATCACTTCAGCTGTTTTACACCATGAGCAGCAAGAGGGAAAGACTGACTCACCTGATCTCCAAACAGCCGAGCTGCAGGGCCATCCCATCACTGACCTTACTAGCATGGTGCAGCATGTAGTCACTGCGCACCTGTTCCAAACAAGAGAATTTAAATGAAAGTCATACTGGGCAACCGCTGGACACATACAATGTACATAAAGCAATAATCTGTGACCTTATCTACCTACCTACCTCATATAAATTAAAGGTGCACTACATAGAATTTTGGAGACTTGATTGAGGCGAGGCGTCAACTGGCAAAAACGCGGCATAAGCATGTCCTTTGGTGACTGAGTCTACATGGTTCTTGTCATCGGTCCAACTCACTGATACATTACATGCTTTTTTTTGGTCACTTTATTCCAAAGGGTCCTCGCTTCAATTGACCCTCAGCAACTTTGCATAATGCACCTTTAATTTCTACTGAAAATTGATATATGTGGAGGAAACGAGTCTAATTTTACTATAAAAAAAAAATCCTGACCCTGATCCTCAGCTTCCTGACCTGAGACTGAACTGTTCCTTGGTAACATTATCTTTAGTTTTCTTCCCTTTATCTTTTCTTTTCTGTACAAAAAAGCCCCATATAGTTTTACACCTTAGAGAACTTGCCATTTCTAAGTTGCAGTGTAAACTTCTGTTTGATTCATGAACAGTGGACCTCTCAATGTAACACTATACTGATTCAGCCTACTGTATATCCTGCTCATAAAAGCTTTGGCATTTGATGTTCTCAACTGATAGCAGGTAGTTCTTTCCTGGGAAAAAAACAACTATCTAGTACACAGGAAGCGATGCATTTTACTGGAAGCAGCAGCAGTTGGTTTGGAATGAACACGGGGATAGCTAGGTATTTGGCATGAGCACTGATAGTCACTATGACTTAAGAAAAAAGTGTTACTGTGAGAAACTCAAACTTCTCATCACCAGGGTTTCCAAGGAAAAAGTCCCTGTGCTGGAAAGATTGTCAGAACGCCAAGTGACTATAATAATCATACACTAGATCGTCACCTGTTGGTAAAAATACAGCAGCGTGGTCCTGTCTTCTTTGAATTTTTCTAGGAAATTGACAGGGATGTATCTGATACGAAGGTCATATCTGCATTCAGGAGGAAAACACATTCAGAATGCAAGTTTATCAACTGCAATATATTCAATGTCTCATATCACATAGATACCAACACAAAATTCATATCATAAAAGTCATAATGCACACACACAAACACACACACACACACACACACTGACAAGACCTATTCGCTCAACCCTAGTAATCCATCTGACCTCCATTCAGCTTCTACATGGTGGCTCTCGTAGCGCTGCTCCACCTCTCCCACAGTCAGATCTGGATGAAGCCAGTGAATCTCCTCTGACTTCAGGTGCTTCAGCAGGAGGCCGTAACACGCCGAGTGCTGGATATTTGGTCCCAATCGACCGCTGATCAGGATTGACCGGATGATTGCCTGGTGGAGACGTGACGAGCGAAAAGTTCTGATTCAAACATCATGAATCTTGAACAACTGCTGCACTGTCAGTGTGGGGTAAATGCTTTATGTGTACAGGCTAATATTACAGGTCCCAGGGGTGGTACCACATTAACAGTTATAAGTTCCTGTAAAAACATGGTGAGTGAGGGTAAGCTGTTGTTTCCCTCAGGAGTATTTGTGAGCAATGAGAGGATAGCCTCAACAGTTTTAAGGACCCCCAAGTGAAACTAAACTGCTTTGCATGAGAACCTCTTTTTCACATAATAAATAAAATACCATTAGTGCATGTCACTGTAACAAATTAGATCTGTAAAAATCAATTTGACAGGAAGTACTGGCAATAGACAGATATAGACAAAAATATATAGTAAATGTTGAAAATATCAATGTTTACCGTACATTTTTGTCTATCTCTCACACTGCAAAGGGAAAAAGGTAACTTCTTGAAGTTTTTAATTAAATTTAATAAAGATCCATGGCTCAGCAAAGATTTATGAACTGTGCTGCATCCTCCAAAAGGTAGGGAAAAAGCCTTTTGGCTCAGGTTCAGGAAAAACACATGCTTCAACTCTGACAGGTCTTCAATTTGTAATGCAAAGAGGTGTATCTTTCCATATTTTCCCTGCCCTATCAACTCCTTTCTCTCACATTTTAAGATTTATCCTCACCCTGATCTGCCAGGAGCTGTCACATTTGACCAGCTTGAAGTTCTTGCCCAGGTTGTTGTTGGTGGTGAAGCACACTTTGAGGATCTTGATGGGCCCTCCATCCCCAGAGAAGTGCAACTCGGGGCTGGCCTCGGGGCCGTTGTGGCCTGGACTGGGGACCTTCCAGGACAGCGTGCTGGTGTCACCAGACATCACCTCATACATTCTCAAGGTAGGAGTGGCACCATCATATCAAAATCATCCTTTCAACACACAAAAACAAATACAGTCTGGGAACAGCAGGTCTAGGTTGTGATCAGACCACTATCATGTTAATTAATGGGCTGTGTTCTCCAAACCCTGAAGAATTTAGATTCTTGGAAAGTTCTCTGTGAAAATCAGATTTTGTGGAGGTGTAAGGTAAACAACAAGACAAGAGTGGGCTGCGATCAAACTGTGCCTTTTTTGAAGGGCAGGGAGATCAGTGACTCAGGGTGCTACACAATAAATAGTACAATATTTTATATAACGTGAGGTGCTAGCTTTCTGGCTCATGATCCAGGTTGAACATACATTTGAATTTTTTCCCAGTGAAAACCAAAGCAGAAAAGACTCCCTCTGTACTGTAACTTATGTTGGGCATTAATAATGGTATAAGCACTGTTCTGCATATAATTCAGAATTCACAGCATTAAAGCCATTTTATATTTGGCATGTATCCCATGATCTCGTGCAGTGTGGCTACATGACTCACATCCTTCAATGCACTGATTACATTCCTTCCACAGCATGATTTCAAATAAAGGCCTGTGTGATTCATAGGGCAAAATCGTGCCGGTGTAGAGACTTGTAAATATTACTCTTTCATCTATATCAACAGGGGGGGACCATCCCTTAATTTTTCATTTTCTCCCTGAATGCAAACATCTGTGCCATTTTACTGTATAGCTGTTTCAAACACAGAGTCATACTGAGCATCTTGACACAGTCCAGGCTGACAGAGGAAACGAACTCTTTGAAAATAAGACAAAATCACTTCGAACCATCCGACCTGAAACCAAACAGTGATAGTAAGAGACAGAGGTGGACGGCTGCCCGCATAGCAGCGCCTCGGCTCTGGGCAGTTATGCAACCTGTGTTGATTTGTTCTACATGTTCTGTTCTGAGGTAAAACAAGTGCTCACACTGTAGGAGGGGAGACAGCTCTTTTGTTTGCTCTGGCCTTCTTCTTTGAGACATTACAGTAATATCTCATAAGACACACACCTCAGGAACAGGAGACTCCGCATTAACAAACATGATATGTGTCACTGAAGATCGATGAAAGCTTAAGCACACATCCTCCACCACAGCCACAGCTACACACCTCAAATGTGCAAACAGGTGCCAAAACTGAAAAGCCGCACATCTTACATAACCTTTCTTATGACATAAAAAGACAGCAATGTGCTAATGATAAAATAAAATACATTTGAACCTTCTGTAATGGAAAAAAGTGTAAATCTGAGTCTTGATTGGCTCCTCAGGTTGATTCTCTGCCCTGTCAATCAAATCATGAGGGAGATTTGACTCAGCAAACACAGGCTAAAACAGATAAATACTCTAAAAGCCCTTTGTCAACACATCTGGCTAAGAGCTAGAGATTTCTGCAGGTTACCCACCTCACGGCACATGTGCTATTTGTCTGTCATAACGCGTTTCCTCGTAAAACGAAGCGCCACGCTGTTTGTCTGCCCTGTTAGGGTGCTGAACTGTGTTGGTTTCGCTCAGGGCTTCCGCCGCTGTTGGACAGAGTGCTGTTTTGTTAGCCTGAGGCCATGAATTCCTCAACAGGGCTCTGTGTGTGTATGTGTGTGTGTGTGTATGTGTGTGTAGCCAGAGAGACAGAGAAAAGAGCAGACAGAGCGAGAGATGTGTGTGTACAGTATGGCCGGCACCTTGCACCACCACCTGGGTGTGGGAGGCCTGACAGAGAGGTTAGGAGGATAACACTGAAACTATCCATAACTTATAGATAGATAGATAGATAGATAGATAGAAGACTGTATTATTCACACATTTCAACACATAAAACACTGAAAACTCAAAGTCACAAACACCTCTGCATAA
>OMLF01050036.1:0-16720 GCA_900302615.1 Holocentrus rufus
CCTCTGCCGCCACCTCCTCCATCAGCCCAGCAGCTTCACCCCCTCCTCCGTCAGCTCCATCTCCTCCTCCATCACTCTCAGCACCCCTACTTTCTCCTCCTCCAGTACCTGCATCTTCTTCTCCAACACCTCTGCCACCTCCTCCAGCACAATCAACACCACCTCCTCTTTCTCCCCAATCCCTCCCAGCACCTCCCTCTCTTCCCCTCGCTCTCCAGAACTGCAGCACCTGAGACAGGAGGCTGGTTTTGTGTTAGAATGTTTGTGTGTGTGTGTGTGTGTGTGTGTGTGTGTGTGTGTGGAGGAGGAAGAGGAAATGTGTTCCATCACTCCAAGCTGTGAATTCTATTTCCCCAGTTTTTTCCCTCCTCCTCCTCCTCCTCCTCCTCCTTTTTTTCTCCCTTCCATCTTCCATCACAGAAACTTTTTATTTAACCTCACCTTCAGTCTCACATCTTGTTTTTGTTGTTTAGAAGGGACATTTTTATGCTCATTTCTTTACAAGTATATCAAATGATTTTGACATGTTGAATGTTTGAAAATAGAGGAAAAAATTGAGTTTCTAATGCACGTCTGCATTTTAATGAAAGTAATTCTCTTATGTATGGTTGGGTTTTTTATTTGAATCAAGTTGGAAATTAGGTCATTGAAGATATTTTAGCTCAGATTTGCTCAGCTCAGATTTTAGCTCAGGACTGAGTGCTGACACGACAAGATTTTATGAGGATGTTATAGCCTGGAGAACACTTCAGTTTGTTTGAACATTTCCTTAGTTTTCCATCTTAAGATTTTTTTTTTATTGTCAGTCTGTGCTACAGTTGTCTCTTCCTCAACATTTTTTATGTAATAGATCAGATTGTCAGTGTCTATGAAAGTATTCAGTTTTGCGTCCAGCACTGTCAAAACACAGATTCAGTGCTCATTCCTGTACTTGAGCCAGAAGAAAAATGCATCAGTGCCTTCTCATCTGGATTTAGGGACTGAGCTTTAGCCCTTTTTCCTCTATTTCTCAACTCTTCCATCCAGACTTTGTCATCTTCTTTATACCCTTCTATTTCTCTCAGCTCAGGGAACTGAAAAGTTATTTACTGTAACCTTGATTATGTTTATATTTAGGTGGAATTCTATTTGAAATTCTGATTGTAATATTATGTCGGATATTGTTTTATTGACAGTTTTGTGTGGAGGTGCTATCTGGTCTCTGTGTGCCAGCAGGTGGATGTGCACTGACACTTTTACACCAGCAAAACTGTGACAGACACAAAGACCCTCAGAGTTTTTTTTTTTTTTATCTTTTTGTGTTGGATAATGACAAAGCCATGCTGGGTACTGCTACATGCCACTTAATAATCTGTTAAATCATGAGTTATGACACAGAAACTATGAACACTGTGACAAAAATGGAGATGGGACACTGGTTTTGTCCTCATTTGCAGGGATTTATTCTTCCTTAAGTTCAATCCAAATCTGTCAGACTGCTTGCACATATGTGGAGTTAAGCTTCCAAAATGCTTGACTCTTATTTGGTAGAAGTAGAATCATTACCTGAAATGCATCATTCTGTATCTTTGAAATATGAAAAGATCCAGTCAGTTTTTTTTTATCATTGTGTCAACCAAGGAAATAAGTTACTTGCTGCTTTTTTGAGTACTTTATTAGTTTTGACTCTCTTATTTCAGTTTGTCAGAGTAGGATTAACTTCCTCAAATGGTGGATATTTTGAAGAAAAACTCTTTACATTCACTCAAGGTCAGGTCATTCTTTGTCATAGGAGAATCATTTGTATCATCTGTATTGTCATTTACATTTGTATTATTAGTTGTGCTGTCTGTTAATCTTACTGTACTTGAAAATATGTCTCACTAATTTGGTGAATCTGTTACCTCAAATGTACTGACCTCATGGAAATATTTCAGTCAGATTGGAGCAGTCCAGCTGGCTTTATGTACAGATATTCGACAGATATTCACAGATTGTATCATTGCCATCATGATTGTACTGTAAATGCCTCTGAGCATCTGAAATCTGAGATTATTTGTATTGCTTACATGGAGAAATTTTTGAAAATATAATTATGTTTTACTGTATAACTTGCTAAGATCTGTTAGTGATTGCCTACTGACCTCTACTTTGCCTTTTAATTGAACTGTAACTGAGAGGGTAATTCAGTTTACTTGAAGTGTGGAAAAGAATATTTTAAGAAAAATTAAAAAAATCTCAAAATCAAAGGCTAGCCTCTGTCCTCTTCTAGTTCCTTACAGATATCATTTCAATGTTTTTCACAGGATTGAATAACTAGTTGCTTTTAATTTCATTTAAAAAACATTTTTCCTACTTATTCAGTGAAAATTAACGGAATAATAACACATAAATCTTGTTTTGTGCAGGGACTAAATGTCAACGGTTCTTCTGTGAAAGATAAGAGGAAATAATAATGACATAACTGCTCATATTGTTAATGCAGAAAAATAAAATGTTATAGAATTCAGAATGCAGATTTTTTTTAACCCGGGATGTAGACGTCCTTGCGTTTAGGCGTTACCCATTTACGTATTGACGTCACTTCAACGACAGGGAATCTTTCCTTCCGCTGCCGGTAGAGTGAACTGACTAGCTGCCAAGAAGAAGAGAAGAAAGGAACAGAAAGTAGAGATTGGCCTTCAATGATATAGTGTTACAGTTGAAATAAAGAAATCATCGACTCCGAGGACTGTGAAAGCCAATCGACCCAAGGTAAGATGAAAGATTCATACCGTAACATTTATTTGCCGGTATGGGAAACGGCGCCTGGCTGAGATAGCCTTGTTAGCTCGTCTGCTGGTACTAGGCTAGCCAGTATTAGCATATAGCTAGCTAGACGGCACCGAACATTGCGGGGATGCGTCCGTTTTCATTTCCCAGTGCGGCAGACTTGGGCGGGGATTATGTTACATCGTCAAATACTTTGACTTGGATTAAATGAGCAAGACAAATCACGCGCGCCCCAGCTAGAGTGCCTGAGTTTTCTCTCACAGAAGCTAACTTGAGCTAGCGAAATGCTTGGTTAAGTTAGGGCGGGGAAAACGTCTTGGCTAGATAAACTAGCTAATATGAGCTAACGGACACATGTAGCCATGACGGGAATGTCGTTCAAATTAGCTGAGTCTTGCTAGCCAGTACAAGTAAATTTACTACTGATTTAAGCAAGTCAGATAGTTTCAGTCGGGATGAACGCAGTGTACTCGACCAGACGTTAGCTAGCTAACATTAGCTCGCAAGTTCTCAAGGAGGCCTGTTGCATTTGCTTGCTGTGATCAGTTAACTTGGTCATTCCTTAATAATATTGACATAACGTTATTTACAGAATAACCTGGACTAACTATACATTGTGATATTAGTTATAGGTCGTGTTGCCTTAATAGTTCCATTATGGGGCAATACATTCATGTCACTTGGGATGAGATAAATGTTAGGCTATAGCCAATGTTTCAGCAGTTTCACTTGTTAAATCGCCAGTACAACCCGCATGTACGATTGGCTCCACAGCGGCGGTAGCGATTCAATTTCATATATAAAGCGTAAGTGATTTAACCTTTTCCCTTAACATTACACAGGACTGTACATTTGTTTACTGTCATTTAGTTGTGAAACTGTCTACAAAGATTAAGATTTGATTCGCCAACATGCAGTAGATTTCGAGTCAAGAGAACACACAGTTTTCCTGTGAAGCACATAGCTATCACTTCCAGCTGTTGAGGGCAGGCTGGGAGATGAGCAATAGCCACTGATCTGTAATAAAACCCTAAATATCTATTTATACTGAGCCACAACAAAATTCCATTACAACCGCAATTGCAGTGACAGTGGAGATTCTTAGTAAAACTGGACACCTTTTCAAGTCTGTCATTACACCCATGTGTGGTTACAGTGTCCACATGATGGCCTGAACCTTCAGCCGCTCTATAGTTTCTGTGACTTCTGCACCAAACAGTGATGATGGTGTTATTCACTTAAACATGACTACTGGTTTGGCATGGTTAGATTTCAGTGGGCCTCAAATGAATTGGCTTGTAAATTGCAAGATCACCTAATCCTGTTTTGGATGGCAGCTTATTTGGGTGTGGCTATAGTTGTGTTGGATGTAAATCTTTAAAGAATGGAGTTTTCTGCCCACAGGGCAGAGACTCTAGCCTTTATATAAGGTTTTAAAACACTGCTTCAGTCAGCCAAATCCACAGAAAAGTTGTGATGTCTGAAAAAGTGAACTTTGTGTCAAAATCAGTGGTTTAGATTGATGTCCTCCAATTTTTCTCTGATATAACAAAGGATGAATCTAAATCATGTTATCATCAAAAGTTAGAATTCCATTGTATATGCATAGGTAGTTATTATTATCCTTTATAGCAGAACATAAGAATATAAAGGTCACTCCTGATTAAAGAATTTGCCTCCCCACACATCATTTCCAATTTAAATAACTGCAGCTCCTTTGCCTATCTGTGTGCTGGTGGCGGTTTTTGGTTATGATACTGACAGACCGGTTCAAAGCAGTATTTGGTTACAAAGACTTATCTTTGATAATGATATATAATCAGGATGGGAAAACTAACACTAGTTATGGTTTGTTTTGGCCGTGACTGTTGAGTTTATGTACTTATGTACCAGCCTTCCTGCCAGGTAATTAACCATCATATACGTTTCTATCCATTTAATTAACTATCCACAGACGTTTCTCAGAAATTTTGCTGGTGAATTTTGGAATCCACCACCCATTGTGGCAAATGGGGATAAATGATAGTGTCCTGTCACCAGTATGTTAAGGACAAATTTGGATTTTATTGCAGATTCCCTCCTCACATAGCAGCATGTACACAGTTACAGCATAGAGAACAGAGAAGATAGAAGAGCAAAGGGGGAATCAAGTCAAATCCAGCCTGAATTGAGCACATGATGTGTAGCCCAGCCGGTCCGTTATTTGTTATTTAAAGACTGTGAATATTTTGTGTCTTCCCCTGTGTGCCGGCAGGTGACCGAACATGGCTGTGAACGTGTACTCCACCTCAGTGACCAGCGATAACTTAAGTCGTCATGACATGCTGGCCTGGATCAATGAATCTCTACACATGAACCTCACCAAGATAGAACTGCTGTGTTCAGGTAAGGTGTGTGTGTCTGTGTGTGTATGTGAGAGAGAGAGAGAGAGTGTGTGAGAGATCCAGACTAAGCCCCTGTTGTCCCTGTTTGGCCCTGCAGTGGAAACCAGACCACTGAGATTACATCAGACACAGGGGAGCAGATTTTATCGTCATGATGTAACGGGCTCACCCAAGCTAACAGCGTAGATATTTTGGCCCGGGTGTTGAACAAATGGGATGAGATCACGTTTCGCTTGATACCATTTAAACGTCTTGATGCTGGAATGATGTAATGGTAGCATCACATAGTCTCACCTATGAGAATAGACCTTCACTAGATTAAGATTTGTTCTGCTGGGTGGAAAAAATAAAATTGTGCTCTATACTAGTCTAAACTAAAAAACTTAAAAGTACAGAAAATGAAAATGACAATGAGTCTTTTCCTTTATTAGGTTTTTTCTCACAAGGAGCCTGCACATCGACAATCTGTAGTCTTTGGGTATTATGTTAAAATCCATATCTGCTTCCTTCACTTCATAGTGAATTTGCATGTACATTCAAATATTTGGGTGACACAGATTGTCATCCATGGCTTGTAAAACCCATAGTTTTAGCGTGTAAGTAAAAGGGCGTGTCAGATCAGTAGACGGCTGCACAGCTGCTTTAATCCCTCGTGGACAAAGCTATCACTCAAATGGATGCAGTGGAAGAGTTTTGTCCCAAAATGAGATTATCTACCATGGGAGAAAAGCACCGCGCACTTACTAACACAAAATGAAAAGCTGGCAATGACGTAATGTTGATACTTTTTGGAAAGTAGTAGTTAACTTAATAACTTGATGATTGGTTCTGTTTGTTTTTGTGTGTGTTGATTTTTTTATGCCCACCAACTAATTGCCTGCCTTGGATATTTTGAATTGAATTAAGTCATTGAATGACAAAATTATCACGTCTATATTCTGGATTTTCTATGTTTTAGAGCTATTGCGCTATGAACTTCAAGGATTTAAATCATTTGTTTATTAATTGATTTATTTTTATTTTATTTTCCCCTGAAATACCTGCTATATGGTTTTAGATTCATGTGTCTTGGTTTGGTTTGCCGTTCCTGGAAGAAGAAAAAAATGAACAGACTATTGTATGTAAAGCTTAACACAGCATTTCTGAATACAAAATCCAAATTTTTCTTACAAAATTCAGTATCACCTTTACATTAGCCCAGAAGAATGATTTTCTAAAGTTAACGAAACAAACGAACTGTTTTTGCAAATGAGCTCTTCAAATATTGGTTTAAGTGAGCTGTTTGCAGTCGTAGACTTATGTTGCAGCTACTGTGTGTGTGGAAGTGTTTGTGTGTGAAGCAAGGTGCTTTTAAAGGCCTCTGCGACCAATTCAGGTTTAAAAAAAAGTCTATATATTGTCTGCGCTATCATTTGAAAGGAAGCTCTCAGCAGGGTAAAAGATTCGATCTATTTTTATTTCCCTCTGTCTTCTTTGCTCTGCAGGAACATGATGTATTTTTCCTTTTATCATGAATTCAATCTTTCTGAATACACATTGAGTCCCTGTGAAGTTTTTCCCAGATTTTTCCCACCATTATTACTGTGTATACTTTGTTTTCTCATGTTTTGCTCTGTGTGCCTCTTCATGTGCCCAGGTGCTGCCTACTGCCAGTTCATGGATATGCTCTTCCCCGCCTGTCTGCCTCTGAAGAAAGTCAAATTCGGTGCCAAGCTGGAGCACGAATTCATCCACAACTTCAAGCTCCTACAGGCCGCCTTCAAAAGGATGGGAGTCGACAAAGTAAGCCGCTGCATGCAGACCACATAGTTCCCCTCCCTGCTGCTTACATGCAAACAGCACATTGGAAAAATATGGAAAAATATTGTTGTGCTGTCCAGTGTAATACAACTGTACACGTTCTGTTGTCTAAGACCCTCATCATCTCACATATTCTGATATTTGTCGCTGCAAGGAATAATCTGCATCTACAAAGTAATAATGGCATAATTATTAGAGGAAAGATGACTTCACGAACATATCATGCTGAAAACCAAAACTTCAAAATCAAATGATGGAATTAAGATCTGGAGGAAGTATTAACTTTTGAAATTGAAAGAGTGCAGAAACCCTGATACTGCCAGAGCAGAAAACTGATGTTTTGTCTCTTGGCTCAAATTGGTTGTTGCTCTCCGAAATTCATCAGACACGTTCGCCAAACTGTCTGGAAGTTCAGAGCCAGCATTTGTAATATTTGGCCCGTAGCTGATTTCCCAGCAGCCCTCTGCTGCTGCTGACATGCACAGTCCAAATCCAGTTCTCCCCTCCCTGCCAGCTGATCTGCCCTTACTGGTCTGATCATGACTCATTTTGTTTTTCACAGCTTCTCTCTTAGCTTCTTTTGTCATACGTAGGATCCTGCAGTTTATTCTCTTTATGTTTTCATCTGACCGTAAACACAAATACAATCTCACTTTGAGCTCACGCAGCCAAAGTCTTTGCAACCGCTTCCTTTTCAAGAGAATGAATCGCACAGGAAATGCTGTATCATCTGCATCATCTGTGTAAATAATTCAGAATGGCCTGCACTTCAGTCTCTAGCTGTGCTCCTTGTGCCCCTTTTTAAATGTCCAAAGTAGAATGGATTTTATTTTCAGCAGCATGTTACTGAAGCGCCATTGAACCCTGGTAATAAGTTATTTTAGTTGGAATTGGAAGTTACTTTACCCCGTTAAGATTTCATGCAGGTAGAATATCTTCAAAACAACATTAAAGTCAGAAACAACACGAGTGTTTTCAAACAGCCTGGGCACAGTGAATCTGAAAATCATGCTGCACACATCTTTACATTAATTGCATGTTCTGTCTGACAGCCATGCTGTTCAGCTGCTGTCCTGAGGAAGGGGGCAGGGATGTTGTGTGATGGCAAAACGTGTCATTTGTCCAAGTCATACTATACGTTATATTTTAAGTCCCACTGTTCAAAAATACACACGTGCAATCGTAACTTTTTCTTCACATAATTTCAGCTGCTGCTTTGTTTCTTTCAGTTTATTTGATTCTCTCATGTTTTTTTTGTTGTGTTCAGATAAAAACTGATACTTTGGCTTATATTGACTGTAAAACAAAATTTCTGGTGTCTGCATTGCATCTTGTAGATTTTATACCTTCATGTTGTCAGAAAATTTAAGTCAGCCAACAAATATTATGAGCAGCAGGGCAGATCCTGCTTATTCATTGTTCTTTTCAACAGTCATATTATTATTTATTCATGGCCTCATCTTCCTTCCTGTCGTCCCATTTTGTTTTTATTAATTTTATTGCAGGTCCCGCAGGCCCAGGCAGGGGTTTGCATGTCTTGATCCATTAGTTGGTTTGGTCGTATGATTGTTAGAAATGATCGGACCGTGTTTAAAGCCCAGATGTTACAGATGCATGCAGGCGGTTCTCTATTCAGTGTCATAATCCTTGGCATTGTTTCTGTTTTGGACTCCACTGCAGTTCGTGGTTTGTGTGTGTTTTGTAATGATGTCAGCTTCCTCCATTGCTGGCTAATTGCATTTGCTTCCCCACCCCTCACCCCCCCTCTTTTTTGCTGTTTCTTTTCCTGTCGCTGCCTTTCTCTCTCACCCGGCCTGGCTGGCCTGATGTTTACGTTTCTGTGCCAGCATTGAGGCCATATTGGCGTCTTCTCTGGCATCCAGTACAAACCCTGCACTGTTAGCTGGTAATTTGGCTCCAGCATGTCATTAGCCTCTCTCTACATCAGTGTCACAGTGAAGGAGGACTGTTGACAGTCATAGAAAAGCACTGGTGACTTAGATATGTAGAGTCTAGATTAACAGCATATTCAAATCGCTTTGATAGAAAAATCCACCTTCAATTTTCACAGATAAAGTTCATTGATTTGTGAGCATTCTGGGAGTTATTTTGTTTTTTCTCATTCTACCTCATCTACTTCTATTAAATTTTCTGTGTTTCCAAAAAAGACTCCTAATTCAAAACACAGCGTGTCTTTTGTCTGCATTGCATTCTGGTCTGTTTTGGCTCCAGTGGTGGAGAAATTGATCTCTTCATCTTATTCGATGACTTCTGTGATTGTTACAGTCTGGTGCAAATTGTCGGATTAAAAAGAGGCCTTTGTCCTTTAAATAGGCAAAACATTTTCTGCTGTCAGCTCCACTGTGGCAGCTCTAGAAAAACCTGAAGTTTCGTTAGTTATCTACAGGAAAATGCAAAAAAAAAAACAGTACAAGTTGCATCATCAATGCTGTTTTAACCATGTTAGGTTTTTTAGGGCGGATTTCCCCTGTGAGTATTTTACCAGGCGACTCATTTTCAAACCAAATGCAAACAAAGAAACAAGACTCAGAGTAAACTCAGGTGATGGGGTGTGATGCCAGTCTGAACACGCCGGTCCTGATCCTCTGCTGTCCTTCCTCCTCCAGATCATTCCAGTAGACAAGCTGGTGAAGGGAAAGTTCCAGGACAACTTTGAGTTCGTCCAGTGGTTTAAGAAGTTCTTCGACGCCAACTACGACGGGAAGGATTACGACCCTGTGGATGCACGGCAGGGCCAGGACGCCATGCCCACGCCCAACCCCGTGTCGGCTCTGAACAAGGCCCCCAAGAAGATCCTCAACCAGGGTCAGAGCTCTCATTAGACCTGATTAGAAAGTGATTCAAAACAAACTGAGACATTCTCTGTAGGGAGATGAAGTGGGAAATTACTTGGTAAATCTTGACTGTGGATGATCGGCTTGTTGATGATTTGGGGAGCAAAATGTAGTTATTGCATTTTTCCAGTTTTGTGTCAACATGGTTTTGGAGCAGCCGGCATCAGAATGAATAATGTTACAGCACAATTACTTATGACAGCCCTCTGAAACTAAACTGAAATAAAAGGAATGAGCTAATGTCAGGACATCGGTGTCCATCTGTTGTGAAGGACTTCTGATGTCGTCTTTTGTTTTGCTAACTCTCTGCTCTGCTCCTCGTCTCTCCTCAGCTCCCCAGAGGGCGGCCGTCGCCAAGGTAGCACCCAAAGTGGCTCCCGGCAGCGCGAGGAGGCCGGGGATGGGAGGAGGCGACGAGGAGAGGGCAGAGCTCATGCATGAGGTCAGTGATCAATGTTCTTGGCTATTTTGAACGCCAAAACAGTTCCAGCATAAATAACAGCAAGAACATGTTTATTTTAACATTTTTTCATTGGTGTTTTAAAGAGGATGTGTATCGGTCATCTGTCTGAGCAGGTTGGGAACTCCTGGTGCTAAATGTTGTTGTCTTTTGATTTTCTAGGTGGACATCCTGAGGTCTACTATTCAGGACATGGAGAAGGAGAGGGACTTTTATTTTGGTAAGCTGCGGAACATCGAGCTGATCTGCCAGGAGAAGGAGGGAGAGGGCGACCCCACGCTGCAGAGGATCATCGATATCCTCTACGCCACAGACGTGAGTCCAAACCAACATGCTGCAGAACTGCTTAACAGCTTCCAAATGCAGTGTGATTCCAACGCCCCCCTGTATTCATTTTGAGGGGAAAAGCACCGTTACTTCACATTAAATTGCTCGGAGACGAATGAAAACACGATCAGCTGTTACACTAAGAACTAGCGAGCAGGTTTCAAGTTGAAAACAGCTTCTAATCACTGGAGATGATGGACAAAAAACTTTTCATTTTGTGTGTGTGTGTGGTCTTATGATGTAAGCACTGAGATTAATGCATTCTCAGAAACAGGAATGTGCACATTTCCAAGATGGGAAAGCCGCTGTGTGCAGATCAATATGCTAAGAGAGAGGCACAGGCGGTCTTATTAGGCAGTGAATTTTATGCATTTTATTCCAAGTCAGGTTATGTATCGGATCATTGATGCTAAAATATTAAAACCCTTGTTTCAATGATCTTATTATAGCTGTTTGTATAGTTGATAGTGCCGTGTTTGTAGTCTAAAGCAGATCCATCTCCTCACTGGGTTACGATCCGGCTCAAACTAATGCGATTTCTCTGATCGTGGACGTGAGACCAAAATGATCAGATGACAGTCACAACCGGAGAAATGTGTCGGCTCACCCGTTGTTTAAGTGTTTATTGACCCTAGATTAGCCTTTAAACATCCTCTGTAAACTAATATGGGCTCAGTTCAATCCCAGATTAAAGTCCATTTGCTCTGCTGTTAACAACTGCTGATGCCGTCTTAAAATTCCACCACAGGAACGGCATGTAGCGCGCTTCCCGACGCACAAACTCCCAACAGAGACTCACCACAAGAGTCCACACGTTTCAGACAGAGATCGAGGGTGTGGAGGCTGAATTCAATCACATTCAGCTCCTTCAAAAGATTTCCAAGTAATTCAACTGTTGAAGTATTACCTGAGGTGAAACTGTTATGGCTCCTTTGGAAAATTGTGTAAGGGAATTAAAGAACTGCATGTTTAACTACAACCCGCTGTTTTTCATCTGCAGTCAGGGAGAACATTTCTCTGTTTCTCATTTTGTTTCCCAGATTTTCTGTCCAGATTTTTCATTTTTTTGCTCTAGTTGAGGACAGTATGGTTTCATCTTGTTATTGGTGGTTTGTAATGTCAGTGATCAAGAAAGTGAAGCTAATTCTGCTTTGGGGTATTTAAGAGTCTGCTAAATACCTTTAAATGCAAACAATAGTCATATTGCACAGTCAAAAACTAAGTTAAGAAATGAAGATATTAAAAATCCATTATTCAGTATCTAAAATAATGTCTGTGAAAGCATTAAGATGATAACCAAAACAATACTGTTACTCCCCCATATGCTTGACTGAAGAGCTATTTATTTCTGTCATTCTGCTTTAAAAATGCACTGAGTTATCCAAAATCAGCTCTCCTTAAGCCTTGTGCTGGACTAGAATTAGTATTCAGGTGTTTTTTTTTTTCTTTTCGCCCTTTTCTTTCCACTTTTCCCATCAAGCATTCTTTTGTTGTCAGGATTTAGCTCCAAGGAAATGTCTGAGACTTTGAAGCTGCATGATTCAGACTGAGGAGGCATGACTGCGTCTCATGTAGAGAGGAGGAGATAACAAAATGTCACGCATGGACGTTCTGGTGGCTTAATAAGTGGTCAAACGAGCTCTTATTGGGGTTGAAATCATTCCAGCTCATGACTTCCTGTCACATCAGTCTGTCTCTTTATAATCCCTGTTGCATGTCAGTCTGTGTTGTGCAGTGTCTGATAAAACAAGAGTCTGAAAGTGATAGAAAACTATCTGGGAATGAAACTGCACTTCAGCTCTGCAGCCAAACAGCAGACAGGGTTTGGTCTAGTTGATGTGGTTCAGAGCAGTGGGTCTGAATCTTAAGTCGATGTTAATCACTCAAAGGCCCTGGTTCACACAGGGAAGTCAGACTGGTTCAGTCAGGTTCTGCTTCTCTTTTCCTCAGTGTCTCATCACACTTCCTCTTTTTCAGCATTATTTATTTTCATATTTGTCTTTCTTTACCTTTTACTCCCACACACCAGCTTCCTCTCTGCAGCCTTGTTTTTCTGCCTCCGTCCATTTTTACTCACAGCATGTTTGAATGTGAACTCTTGTTTGTTGATTAATGGGTCACTTTGTTCAGACTGATTACATCATCCAGCTATAATGTTTTGAGGAAGAAAAATAAGCTGTTTCCTTCTTTTAAGTTTTGTTATAGTTTCATAGCCTTGTATTGCTTTGCAGTAATTGGCCAATATTAATGGTAAATATACAGAAAAGAGGCCTCCTGGTGGGTCATTTTGCAGGTGCGACCGTGTGTGATGTGGTGTGTCTATTTTCACATCATCCTCTTAATCTCAGTCTTTCCTGCCCATCTCCATTGTGAGCTATCAAAAAAGGAGAAAAAATCAAGAAATAATAAATAAAAAAAAAAAGGAGCTTCTGTTCCCCGGTCGGGCACAGAGAGTAACTTTCTGATGGCAGTTCCACCTGGACGTGGCAACAGGATGAAACACAACATTACATGTACAGGACTCACTGACCAGCTGCGTCACTGAAGTCCTGATCTGAGCAGCAGGACAGATGGAAAAAGAAAACGTAATGGTTCACGTGAGTCCGGAACGGATCGGTGCAGCCATGTTAACTCTTGCCCGACCGTGGGAAAGAGGCTGCAGTTCACCACCCGCCTCAAAACATCAGTGCAACTGTCCAAACATCACTTTTGGGACATTAATTCTTACAGTCCATCTAAAAAAAAACAGAAGAGAGCTTTGGAGGCTGTGAGTGGCTGTAATCAGCTTTTCCTCCATGGTCCACTGTGCCATGCAGAAACTGTCCATGAAATAAAATCCAGGCAGTAGGGAAACATGGAGCACGCTAACCAGATTTATGGCTATTTATGGCTCAGGGCCATAAAGACATTCAGACAGTTTTCTCAGCTGACAGGCGTGTTCTCCGTCCACACAGAGTCCCAGACTCCCTGATCTGACTCTCTTCATGTTTGTCTGATATCTTCATCTGAATTTTGGCAAATCCCATTGTTCATGTTTAGTTAATCGGTTATGGATGGTGAGTCCTAATCCTCCATACAACATGTCTTCTTCTCTCTGTGTCCCTGCAGGAGGGTTTTGTGATACCAGATGCTGAATCAGAGGACCAGGAGGAGTTTTAACATTCAAGACTGCAAGCAACTTTCACATAGACGCCCTGGTCTACGAGCCCAGTTCTACCTTACACACCCAGTTTTACCACATCGACCCAGTTGTACCCAAACCTCAAGATACCTCCTCAAGCCAGGACGACCGGTTTGGCTTTTATCAAAATGACAACCCCCCCGATCCGGACTTGTGGCCCGTACCTTGCCTGAACCCGACAGCTCAACTTTCCTCAAACGTACAAGCGATGAAACCCGGCCGACGCCCACTTCCAACAGTCATGGAAACCTCAGTCCCTGTCGAGAATCCTGATCCCCGCCTTCACCTGTAATCCCTTCCCTCCCAAAACCAGATCATGTCGTAACGAGTACATATCTGGTTTTTGAAACGGACTTCAGTATGAAAAACAAAATGTTCTCTTTGTGTGTGTATGTGTGTATGCGTGAGCGTGAGAGTGTGTTAAAATTCAAGTTGAAACAAATCAAGCGTGCAGAACATCCTCTGAAGACCCTGCTGTCAGCGCGTCCCAGACGAACCCCCGTCCCGTCTTCACTCGATGTCACTGCAGCTGTCTTGTGCCTCTCTCCAATCGACCGATTTACTCTCATTCGATTGGAGGAGGATGCACAAAGAGGCGGGGCAAAGCAGGAAAAACCCAGCAGCTCCTGCAGCCACATTCCCATCCAGACCAATTTATCTTTGGATTGATTATTGGTGAACCAAATTCAAACATGCATTTTGAATTTTCGCTAGCTTGTCCAGACGTTAGATAACTTTATGCTAGCAGGCATTAACAAACACTGATTACATTGCTGGCCAGTAAGATGCACCCTGCGACTATCCAGATGGTGCATGTGTATCTATGCAAAATGACAAGAAAAAAACAACCTATATTTCTCAAATATTGTCTTGGGGTTCAGTCTGGGAGCAGTCAGGGTTTTCTGTCGGCCTGTTTCCACCTACAATCTGTGCTCCACCACCAAGGACGCTAATGATTTCGGCCTGTTCCGCTTCAGAAAAGCAAAAAGCTGTTTTGTAAGATTATGCTACTGTTTTATTTCATTTTGTTGCGCTCCTTTTCTCTTTTTTTCCATTTTACGTCTTTCCCCGGTTGTCTGGGGAATTGAAGAGTTTATTGGCACCTGTCAGTCGTGCACTCACCTTTTGTACATTTGTTTTCTATCCAGGTGGAGTTTTTGTGGCTCTTCCTAAGTTATCACTCTGTTTGTCACGTTTTACTTGTGTGGAGAAGTGTGTTTTCCTAGTCATGTCAATAGTGAAAAGGGTTTTTGGATATTGTATGTGCTTGCTGTTCTCTTAGCAGATCAATTGTCTTTTTTTTTTTTTTTTTTTTCCTTCGGCCACCCACTTGTTTCCACTAAGCCTTGGTGTTCACATTTCAGATACTTGGGGCCTTTCTTAAATGTGCAATCCTTAATTCCAGGAAAGTGGCTTAACCTTTTTTCAGTTGAAGTGGTGGATGAAGTGTCTGAAGCGATATTTAATAGAAAATACAAAAACAAGTTAGAAATTGCATGATCGAGGGTGATCTTTTTTTTTTTTTTTTTTTTTTGTTTTTTTTTTAAAGGCACACACACTGTTTTCTGCCAGCGACCCTCATCCGGCCCCCAGCCAACACTAATAATTCCTAACAGGCGTGAAGTTCAGAGCCGCCACAAGACAAACAGATTAACTTTGTGTGCAGCTGATGAGTTTGTTCTGTCAGCTGTTACCAGGCAGATTTCTCTTCTGAATTTGGCTTGTGATTTTTTTTTTTTTATCTATGAGCCACTTTGGCAGGCGGATAAATGAAACTTTGACTTCTCTGCCCTGTTTCCTAATGTGTGATATTGTTCTTTTTTCCCCCTGAACCATATGATAAATAACCAATACGGGATCAATGAGTTATCGAGTTGCCACACCGAAGGCATATTCCTGTTGGGGAACACACACTGAAGACAAGTGTCTCTTGCCCCTTAATGGCCAATTTTAATACTAACAGTGTAGAGCGTGGGCCCAGTTTGAGAAGAAGCCTCCACCGATCTCTTCATGTCATTTTAGAATATTTGCATCTAGTTTGGAGCAGCACACTGGGATTAATTTTGCACGAGCCCTTTTTTTTTTAACAGCCACACATTGAAACAACATGTGGTTATTGGCATGTACTCTGAGTGTGTGTTGTCCTCTGCTAGATGCACATGTGTATTTAAAATGACGATCATTTTCAGGCTATATGATGTGGAAAATAGAACAAAATGGGACCCCAAAAAACAGCAATTAAAAACTGCCTGTCTCTGTTAGAGATTTTATACGTTTATCAATTGCCTTATTCATAAAAATACATTTTTCTTAAACAAAAAAAATAATAATTTGGTCTTTTTTTTCTTTTACTTTACTGTACTGCCCTGCTGTTTCTGACAAATATTTGTACTGTTACAGCTTTTTTTTTTTTTTTTTTACCAGGGTCTGAAAATAAACGTGATTGGAGGTATTTTGGACAGAAGCGTGGATGTGTCGGGGTGCAGCAGACTTACCGTCTTCCATCAAACGCCAGCAGAGAGAAAACAAAACAAACAACTTTCTGTACAAGTGAATAGTTGAAATGAAGGGATCTGGTGAAAATAGTTTGTGTGTTGCCACCTGCTGTTGGATGAAACACACCAAGTTCCCTTCTGCAGTGAATAAAGTGGTTAGATTAGTACCTGTAGCTCCAGTGAAAATTCAGATGAATGAAATTAAACAGTAATGATCAATAGGCTTCTGAGTGCTGAGTTGAGTATTTTCTTCTGATTTGAGGCCTTTTTTTGGTGGAAAATTGCCTGCAAAGTCTGTTTATCCAGCTTTTCTCATGCAGAGTCCAGCTGACTCTTTTACCAGAGTTGCTGCAACTACGGCTGGCAACATGCACAGGCAATTCTCCAGAGAGAGGCAACCAAGTGAGACTGGGTCAGATGTTCAAATGTTGCTCAAAAAAAAAAAATGCTGCGTCTCATTGCCTTAA
>OMLF01050037.1:0-10687 GCA_900302615.1 Holocentrus rufus
GCTCTATAGATGTTGAATGCATTCTGTAGTGAGAACACATCCAGACACACAGGTTCCAGGCCAGGATGATCCACCATGCACGACGGCTGGTTCTGAAGCTGCTGTAGTCTTCTTGTAACCTAGTAAATTAGAAATGGGTGAGTAACATGGAATATAGAAAAGACAGTGACTGAATAATCACAATTTTACTCAGCAAGCGTTCATACTACCTGTGGAATCACTGCAGCAGACATTCTCGGGCTCTGTAGGCATGTTGCACAAATCCCACTCTTAAACCTGTACTGGGAAAGAGATTTAAAAAGTTTCAACATTGCACGTGTAGTTTATTTGAATGCTTTGTTCCTATTAAGGACATGGGACACCAAATGCAATAATTTAATAAGCTTGTTAATGTTATGTACATGATGTTTAAATGGTTGGAATAATTAGTAAACATATGAGTTATGAGGTGTTGGCAGACAATCCTACACCCCCTGCATGGCCTACAGAAATGTAGTTTTCTTTTGAGAAAACATTATTGGCTGTGACCTACAACATTTGAGCTCGACTTTTATCTTATGACTTACATAAACACTGTATACACACAAGTCGCTAAGTTAGCAGCTGGCTGTCCGCGATGCAGTATTTTTTCCAAGGGTGACGAAGGCATTTGGGGTGGTCATTTTCGGTTACTGGTTAAGGTTTGTGTCAAGGCTACGATTAGGCATAAGTTGGTTATGAATAAGATTAGGGAAAGACCGTAGAAAATGTATTTCATGCCTTCTCCATCCTGGGAAAAAATATCGCGTCCTCGACACAGCCAGCAAGACCGTATGTCCTCAGCTAACGTACAAACATACAAAAAGAAATGTCTAAGTGACATAAAGTTAATAAACTAACCTTTCCAAAACATCTGGCTGTCACCTTGATTCTCGAACTTGTTCAGGAGTCTCTTCTTGCTCACTTTCTGACTTTAGTTCAAACATGTAGGGTTGCACTGCTGTTTTCTCCGGCAGCCATGTTCTCCCAGAATCCTCATTAACAGTTTCTATAGTAGCGTGAAGCCGAGCTCGAGTCGGCTCACCCCGTGGTGGAGGGGCCGTGGTCAGCAGTGGCTCATTTGCATTTAAAGCAACAGGCACCAAAACCGAGCGTTTTGAACAGAGTTGTTATTATAGCATTTAAGATGAGCTGTAATTCCTTAATCTTGTGGAAGTTTTGACCAAATCATGTCACATATGTGACATATGTGAGGAGCCAGGGAACTGTGTTAAACTTGTGGAAAAGGGGTATGTCACCTTTAAGCAGAGTTTTTTATGTTATGTGAAATTAGCTAATAGTTTACCTAACCAACATCAATGGATTCACTGCCATGCTTGCTGCCTGTATTGATAAATGTAAATATTGGAATCCACAATTTTATTATTTTTTTTATTTCATTTATTTTACATGAAAATAGGCAATGTGATTTAGCAATATGTGCAATTTTGTGTAACATATGTCATGTAAGATTTTTTTCTGTTATCAGCAAGCAGATGGTGTTCTTGGTAAATGAATGCATCATGATCTGAATACATGTGAACATGGCTTTAGTGTGTAGTCTGTCAACACTTTTTGTTTAGCCTCTCGAGCTGCACACCAACAGAGCAAACACACAAACACGCTGACGTAGCCTCAGGGATCAATCCAAACTAATCAATCAATCAATAAGTCAGTCACAGAGCCGAGCAGCTGTGCGATCTCTTGAATAGATCATCTTATTGATCACAGATTACGAAGAGCTGACACAAGACAAGTAATGTGAGCGGTGTGATGACAAGCTCACCTCTTTATGATTATGAAGGACAGAAACAGAGAAGACACTTGACTGTGCTGTGATGTTTCTGTAACGTTAAAGGGAAAAATCCCCTCTAACATTGTGATACATCATCAGTCTGTGATGTTCCATTCATTCTGGCTGTTATTTTGTGATGAAATTGTACTAATTTAGTTTTTGGGAGCCCAGTTTCCCTCAACCTGTCTCGTCTGCTCCTACTGCAGTTCGTGGTTTCCTATGTTTCCCAGAATTCCTGTCAGCCATAGCACACAGTAGCGGCCTGAATGTGTTGCTTGCAGCTGCGGGTTATACTAATTAACTAAAAATCCACCATGCCTTTTAGTTGCACTGCATTGTTGTCTATGGAGGCTGCAGCACTGCATTCTGGTCTCTGGTAGTCACAGCATTGCATCCTGGCCTCTTGTAGCAGCAGTATTGCATTCTGGTTTTTGTGCTGCTCCTGGAGAAATGTCCTGTTCTATGATGGATTCCTCCCTGTATGACTGTTGAACGTCATACAAAATGGCAGCTCTAGAAAGAAGCAAAGAAAGACACCAGAAAGACACCAAAACCTGATGTTTACCGATGATGTTTGAAACATTTTCTGATATCAAACTCCACTGGGGCTGATGGAAATATTTGGACCTGATGTCACCCTGTTTATAATTGGCCAGAAGAAACAGACACCAAAAAAACTGGTTGGAGACACAGATGTGAAAGACATCCTTCAAAATATGTGTGGTACTAAAGCACTTTGGAGCATAGTGTTCCTCAAATGGTCAGGGGTGGAAGATGTCCTGAAATCCTTCAAAAGGTAAAGTATCAATACCATAATGGAAAAATCCTCCAATAAAACTCTAACGCCTGCATGTTCCCTCAGTCAGTGTGTCAGTATTGTCAGTACAATGTAACTCAGCCTGAAAAGTCTGGTTGAATGTTCCTTTCAGAGTGTTAAATGATTGATGCATTAACCTGTAAGAAATATTTGAATGTTGTAGCTCTAAAGCCCAAAATGCACTGAGAGCAATTTTGACACACGCCAACCTTACTTTCTAATCAAACCCATTGTTTTCAATTGCATGGAACGCACTGCCAGCGTTTTGATTCACATCAAACCACCTTGACACCTGTACTTGAAGAATACTTCGATTTGGAGGCATCAAAACTGAGGGAGACAGGCATGATCAGCTGTTCCATTCAAGCCAAAGGAGATGTTAAAGGAGATGGACAATACGACTTCCACATGTTGTGCGACTGCGTGATGGTGTGTGTCTTATAACACACAGTGCTCGGAAGGGCGTGTTTGATTTATTCATTTATTTATTTGATAATATTAAATTATTTTTAAATTAGTTTAGTAAAGCACTTCACAGATTTACTTGTAAATGGTTTTATTTAGCTGCTTCTTTTTTTAATTCAGCTATTTTTCCGCTTTATTATTTTATTACCATAGATTATATTTAGGCTATAACTTGGCTTAATGTCTTCTATCTTGTAACTCCATGGTTTTATAAGTCCTATATATTATTGTTATAATACTAATTATTATTATTGTTGTTGTTGTTGTTATTTTTATCATTATTGTTATTATTATTAGGGTATTCATCCGTACTTGCCCATCACAAACAACATTGTGAATGGTCAGGTGGGAACAATAAATTAAACACACTCTTCCAGGTCCTGGGCGTGTTTAGGAATTAGGCTAAAGATGCGCACAGTCTTGGCAGAGTCAGACAACAACCCATGGAATCGCATCACTTGTTTGACCTGCCTCGGCCAATATAATGCCTGTATTGTTGGAATAAAACTGAACATCATGAAACATCATGACTTATTTTGTCTGTCAGTTTACTTGGGGGATTTGAGTAGAGTGACAGTAAAGTGACAGAAGCTAAAAACTGGACTGAAGTACAGGACTGTGGATCATGTCAGGTAGAAACGTGACAGTGTCTTTCTGCTCTGTCATGCTGCAGCTACTTCACACTTTTCTTCCTGTTTTGCTGGTTGCAGACGACAGTTGCACTTGCTTTTACTACAGGAAGTGAGATGTTGGTTTGTGTTATTTCTTTTCTTTCTTTCTTTTTTCCAGCAACCGCAGCACTGACAGAGCGCTGAGTTCATCTCGGACTGCCTTGGCTGAGGAGGAAGTGGCCGTTGGTTTATTTTCATCTGCGATCACAGCACTGAGCTGCTGTTCGGCTTCACTCTGAACAAGTTTTTTTTTCCCCAAGAACAAAGGCTTTGCACAGGTAAAAAGCTGGAAGGAAATTATTTTAGCGTGAATATGACAGGCACCTATTCACAGCAGTTTACTTCAGTCCTCAGAACAAATCAATCAGTTAGTCAATCGGTCAATCAACCTGCCCACAGCCTACAAGTCTTTGACCTTATTTTGTCATCACTCATTATCTTTTAAAGGAATACAACAAAGTTTTGGGCAAAATGGCATTTTTCTGATTTACCCAGACTGAGACAAGATGTTCGACACTATTTTTACCCCTGTACATCCACTGGTTTGGTTCCAGTGGGTAGCATTTCGTATTAGGAGTCATTAGCCTAGCTCCGTCAAAGTGAAAAAAATAAACCTTAACGCAACTCTGAAGATGTCTTATTTACACAATGCATCATGTGTATTTGCCTCTTTAAAACCACCAGGGTGAGATAAATTTATTTGTTTCCATTTCTTTTCTTGAATCAGTGACATCAGGATCATTCTGTCTGAGCTAAAGAAAAGTCTGGAAGCAGGGGAAGGCTCAGTGGAAACAAACAGGCTGTTCTTCAGTTCGTACCTAAGCTGGAACATAAAATTCACACCAAGGGCTCAGTAGCCACTAGTTAGGTTTATTTTTTTAAAGACAAAGTCTTTATGCTAAAATAACAGTTCCTTTGTCCCCATATTTTTTTCATTTCAAGTGATGCACTTTTAATGTAAGGCACTTTTTAAACACTATTTTGCTGTATAAATGGTTAGTATATGTTAATATGATTTTTAACATTCCATTCATCTTTCTTTGTGATTGTTCGGTATTATTGATACTTTTGTTGTTTGGCCTATTTGTAGGCTGTGTAAATAATGAATGACCACATTGATCAGTGAATCAGAGAGCCCCCTCCTGTTTTCATCCCTTGTTCTTCTCAAGGACTTGCTTTGCTCTCCTGGAACAAACTCAGTTGTTGTTTCCACTTTGGAGTTGATCGGCCGCCATCCAACAGCGCTGCAGGGAAGCTTTCTGCCGCTTTTGCTCCTCGCTGATAAGAAAAACAGTGAAGAGGTGGTTACACCAGGTTAAAAAACAAAACACAAAAAGCTTCACCTCTAATCCACCCCCATTCAAATGAGGGATGAAAAAATATACATTTGTTTCCGATGACGTGGCAATTTGGTGTCTTTCCTTCACGTTGAGTTCAACTTCTTTAAACTCATGGATTGAAATTTGTCATGATGTCACTGCATTTAGCCAATAGAAGCTCTGCAGGGCGAAGTCGACCTGTGTGAAAAAAATCCAAGATGATTCTGGCTAACTCTGTCCCACCACCAGTTTTATGAAAATGAACGTCATCCAGTTTCAGTGATCAACAGAACAGAGGAGCCCTCACATGTTCGGTTCTCCCATCTCTTTCCTCCTCTTTCCTAAAGTAGAAGTGTGTACATCCAGCTTGGATGGAGAAGTGAAAACATGGAAGAATATCTGTGCACTCACTTTTACGCTCCCAGCAAATTTAATGTGAAGGGGGAACTTTATCTGCTCCCAACTCCTCATCCTACTTGATCTTATTGTTTCTGTGAGGTTTTTTTTGAGTCTTTTGAGGAAACTTCAGCTTCTCAACAAGCAATTTGTTGGAATGTTTACAGCACTGAGAGGTCATGACCCAATCAAGGCTGATTATCTGCTTCCCCACTCGCAAAGAGACACACACATTGTAAGTCCACCACATGGCTGTGAAAAGAGCTTAAACCTAAACTAAAGCACCAGGCTGGCCAATCAGTAAATCATTCAGTCTGAGCTAAAGAAAAGTCTGGAAGCAGAGGAAGGCTCAGTGGAAACAAACAGGTTGTTCTTCAGTTCATACCTAAGCTGGAAAGTGGCTCAGTGGCTACTAGTCAGGTTTATCTTTTCACTTTGACGGAGCTAGGCTATTGTAATGACTCCAAGTCTTTATGCTAAGCTAACATAAGATGCTACCTATAGGAACTAAACCAGTGGAAGTACAGAGGTGAAAATAGTATTGAACATTTTGTCTCAGTCTGGGTAAGTTGGAAAAGGGATATTTTGCCCAAAATGTCTGAGTATTCCTTTAAATCTCTTCTTTTTGTAGACTGGCTTCATATAGCCTAATGATTGTCAAGTTGACCTTTATTATTTTTATTCATTTTTATCTTCTTCATTTTTTTTGTCCCCCTCCTTTGTTCGAATACTTAAAAATACCCACAAAATACCCTTTTTACAACTTACCCAGACTGAGACAAGATGTTCAACACCATTTTCACCTCTGTACATCCACTTGTTCAGTTCCTATGGGTAGCATTTATGTTAACTTAGCATAAAGACTTGAAGTCTATAGGAGTTATTAGCCTAGCACCATCAAAGTGAAAAAATAAACCGTACAGCAACGACAAAACTGTCGGAACTTAGTAGCCATTCAGTGGTCAAAGTAATACACTCTCAGAAGCAATATTCAATCACATTACTGAAGAGACCTGTACAAATCACTGGGACAATTGATAAGTTTCACTTTCCAGTTTGAATTCAGATGGACAGGTCGAGGGACCAATGAGAAGATAGTGGGTGGGTCTTATCAGCTCCATCCCTTTTCCACAATTATTTAGGACCTACATCCCATTTTTAACTGGTTCTTTTTTGTCTTTATGGATGTAGAAAGTGGTTCAAATTCTAAACAGCTTGTAAAGCTGTCATGAAAGTTAGCTATAGAGAACGGCACCATCATATTTTCAGAGTTTAAAAAAATACAAAACACAAACTAAATGCATTTTTACAATAAAGGAACTTTAAATAAATAAAGATGATCTTCAAAAGTGAACTAAAGTGATGAACCCAAATTTAAGACCTGACGTGTTGACAGATATGAACTTTGTGACGAGCAGTGACCAAATCTGGACACACACTTTGATATATTTGATGTTCAGCTCCTTAAATATGGATGATTCCACATCACTTGCGTTTTGGCAGGAAATTCTTCAGAAGACTGGAACTGCATCGCATCTATGTGTAAGTGTGTTAAGTGTGTGTGTGTGTGTGTGTGTGTGTGTGTGTCCTGGATTTGTCCACTGTGGACCATGTTGCATTTTCACAGTGGTTTGTCAAATAAAATTCGTTTTTCGTTCTGGAGGCCAGAGTTTGTGACGAAGAGTACAAGGAATGACAACAAGGAATGAGAGCAAGAGTGATAGAGAGAGAGCGATAGAGAGAGAGTCAGGCATGATGGAGGTCTGGGCAGGAAGATAAAGAGACGAGCCTTCACTGGCTTCCTCTGCCCGCCGCTGCGCCCCCCTTCCCCCTCCCTGCCAGCTTTCATCCCCCTCGCCAAAAGACAGTTTTTCAAAGGCTGAGAAAAAGTAGGACACAAAGTTTTCAGAACAAGGCGGAGAAAACAGAGACGCTTACTGGCTCGTTTTTTTTTTCTTTTTTCATCTTTTCGAGTTTCGGCTGGCTGATAAGCGCCGTCGAGGTTTTACCTCCATGCTGCATCTTCACACTTAACCAGATTGGAGGAGTCTGAAGCTGCCTACGCTGCGCACGCCAACGCCGCTTGTCGAACATGTCAGGAGAAACCCCGAACGCCTTGAAGACGAGGCGTCGCACCCCTGTCAGAGATAACGTCATGACTGCCTGTCTCCCTCTCCAATAAAGATCGATTCAATCCGTCGGCTGTTTGGAAGCAGCCCATGCTGCGCGTGAGTGTGTGTGTGCTAGGGCGGAGATAACGATGGCAAAACAGATTGTGGCGGCTGGTTCATTGAGCAAGATGGACAGGAAGTGATTTTCTTATCTGACCAACAAGGAAGGGACTGGGCTGTGTGTGATGGAGGGAGGAGATAAACAACAGGAAGGAAGGAAGGAAGCTGGAGGAAGGGAGCATCAGAAGTGTGTTCACCTTCCTGTAGAATTTACAGTGGATTTCAGACCAAGCGGGCAGAAACTGGCCGCCGTATTAAAGCCAACCAGGAAGTAACTTTTGCTGCAGTTCCACTAGACTAGAGAGTAGAGTAGAGATAACTTTATTCATCCCTGCAGGGAAATTCTTTTGCTACAGCAGTTCACATAGTCCACATGACAAAAACGGACACAACTTATAAAAAAAAAAAAAACACAGTGATGTGTTGGCTATATATACAAAAAACTCCAATATTACCTGTATTAAATAAGAATAAGTATGATAGAAATAGTCTGAAAAAAATATGCATATGAAATTCAAGTATTATAACATCAAAGTAGCTTGGGAAGGGTTAGGAGGAGTAAAAATGGTAAACTTGGCATTGCAATAATAATAATATTAATAACTGATTCGGCTAGGTTCCAGCTCCATGGGGCCAAATGTGAGCCAGCTTTGGCCCGTTTAATTTTGCCGAATCTGGCCCAGATTTACAGACACGGGCCTATTCTGGCTGAGACGCGGCAGCCGGATTAATTGGCGGCCAGTACCAAAACGGGTTCTGGGCCGCTGATGGTTGCCAAATCTGGGCCAGACTGGGTTTTGTGGACACATACCTATTCCGGCTGAGAGGGATGAGCGATCTCAACCAACTCCGTATCTGTACTAAGTGGGCGGGTCTTAAACTGGAAGTGGTCAGGGCTTAAACTGAAGCTGTAAATTCAGCCTGAAATGGGTGCGGCTTGATTGGAAGTTGCTGTATTTATTGTTTATTAGAAAACTAATTACAGAACAATGAAAGAAAAAATAAAAGGTTTTTGATCACAAGAGTTAGAGAACTATTTATAGAACCATTTTTTAAATAAAACATTATGAACTTCATGGACTGTACGTTTCAGTTTCAGGACTTATTTGACAGTGCTGTGAGTTTTGGGTTTTCAAATGGATATTTATAACGAACTTTTGGACCGTGCAAAGCCAAGCAAGCACCTGGAGTAGGTAGGTAAATCCCTCATTAAATGAAAAATTGTGTTTATAAATCTTTTAGCATGAACATAGACAAACAGAAGGACGCAACACATAGGCTGGGTAGGCTTGTTTGGAACTTTTGGTCAGTGCTTTTTGAATTAATATTTTGAACCAATTTTTGAAATTAATTTGATTGACAGAAAATTACATTTTATATGATTTTTTTTTTAAATGAAGACACCTGTGAGCAATACAGAATTATTATGGCAAATCTGCAACAATGTGTAAGCCCCCACCGCTTACTTGGGACTTATACATTTGAAGATCTGCGGTAGTTATGTAAACTGATCAAAGCACAATCCCAGACATTGCTCAGCCCAGCCAGGCTCTGCCATAAAGTTTATTTTAGGGAGATTAGTGCAGGCACTCTCTAAGCTTTTATTTTGAAAGGGTATAAGAGTCACGCTAAGTAAACCGGAAATTAAATTGTAACAGATGGGTCCTTTGCTTTTGAAAGTTGATACGCACGTATATTTAAAAAATAAATCAAAAATCCGGATTCCTCCTGTTCTCACACCTTTGGTAAGTCTTCCATGTGCTTGTATATTTTAATCAGTATAATTCTGACGTGATTTCAGTGTAGCTAACGTTGCAACAGAGAGAAACTAACTTAGACACACGAGCGGGAGAAAAGCTAGCAGTTAGTGTCAATTAACAGTAACGTTAGCTAACCTTATAATATCAGAGGGGATTTGTGTAAACTTATTGTGCAGCTATTTACTGGACTTCATTTCATTACAGAAAACAACATGGAAGAGGGGTGCTGCTGTCTTGAGGTATGTTGTGCTATCCAACCTAACCGTTAGCTTGCACACTTGGTAGTTAGTAGAGAAATATGGTAATAAAACGAATGGGCACTCTGAGTGTTACATTATCTGCTAGCGGTTCACATGGGAGATGTTTGCCTTGAAGGCCTTCTAACAGAAAGAAGGTTGAGGTTAACATTAGAGTTTGGATTAGGATGGGCTTTCTATTAGAAAGCATTTAAGGCAAATTTCTTCTTGCTTTCAAAGCAAATTTCTCCCATGTGCGCCATTGTCACTGTCAAACAAAATACGGTAAAGTGCATATATGGTAGGTTATTACTGGCAAATATAGATTAATAAAGAAAGGAGCAATTTCAGGGAAAAGGTTTGCAAGTTTTGTTTAATTCTGTGAGACTTAGTGTGGGTGTTTAGGAATCATCAAATCAAAGCTCACAGCTCAAAAGCTATTTAGCTATTCAGATTTAATTTAAGCCTTCATTGTCCATTTTTCAAGTACACAATGAAAAAGGCCAAGAAGAAATTCACCTGTAGGACCAAAGAGCTACCAAAAAGACTGCGTGCTCCCCTAGGATGAAAGAAACTGACCAAGAGCCTCATGTTGACGTGGGAGGTAGGGGCTGAATGTATTTGTATGAAGGTATGTGTCTCAATATGTTCTGTTATTAGGTACAGTGATACATTTTACAATATCATTTTTGTTATTCAAGATAATGTCCTCAGTCATTTGCGTTTTGTTCAGTAACCATAAAATTACAAATTGTGCCAAAAATCAGTCACACTTTATTTATATAGCACCTTTCATGCAAAAATATCTGTGTTGGAAAGTGAATGAGAACAGTTGTTTAAATGTGCCACACAGGGTTAGGCAGTGATATGGTAATAATGGATAGGGCTGGGCAGTATCCAAATTTTGTTACCTTTAGAACTTAGTCAAATTCTCCCGAGGGCCACGTGGTGTTTAAGTCAATGAAGGAGGTTGCTCAGG
>OMLF01050041.1:0-27535 GCA_900302615.1 Holocentrus rufus
AAGTACTATAAATATGCAGTGATTTTTTACTTATATATTAATACAATATGTATTGACACATAATGTTCAGGCAGCATGGCATACAGTGTGTTGGTAGGAGCACAGGAGGCATGGTGGGGACTATGTGCTATTGTGCTATTAGGGCTATTATAATGAGTATGATGAGATGCATGCAATAAGTTATAAGTGTTATAGAGAGCATAAACAAAAGAGCATGAACAATGATGGATTGATTGAATTTCTCTGTTGACATTGACATTCCTGAGGCTTTAAATGGCATAGTGTGCAAAGACTTGTTCTGGCACTCAGCAGTGCAGAAGTGAGCAAACAAAGTTTTGTTTATAATAAATACCTCTGTAATAAGTAATAACAGTAGCAGATTTTCAAACAGCTTCAAAGAGGATGGTGAGGAGTTGTGCGCACATTTTGTGGCTGTTTAAGAATTCCTAGGATGGATGATTGAATAGGATTAGAGATCTTGGGAAGAAGTTGTTGTTGGTCTTAGACTAGTGGCAGTGCAACTGAAAAGAGAAAATGAGAAAATATTTGGTACAGCACCGCAAAAAAAAAAAAGAAGAGTGAAGCCTATACCCTTATTGGGAGACAAATTGAGTTTACAACTATATGGCTAAAAGACGATGATTCATTTTAAAAGTATCAAGATCTAAATTTGGTTAACTACCAAGAAACGACTGAAAAAATGTGGTTAAGCTAGTACAAAAAGTTCATGCATTAAATTCTACTATATTGAAGCTGAAATAACAATGTAAAATGTGGACAAGAATTATCAGCCACAGTGACGTGCACTCCCATTCTGCACAGTATTATTGTTTGTTCTTTATTTGCATCTTCATTTGTTTTACATTTACCGCAGCTATTCTTCCTTGGGTCCCTATGAAACAACCCTGCTTGAAATATAGGCCATCAAATCACATAGACCTCTGAGTGGCATAAACATCAAACCACATGTATAATGTGTCTCAGATCCTGTAAAACAATCCCAAACTTTCATAAAGTGTCCCTGGAATGAACCCAACAGAAATGTCCTGCATGGCTATGCCAAAAAAAAAAAAAAAATCTATATCTATCTATCTAGCTATCTAGCTATCTATCTATCTAACCATCAGCAAATAAGATATTGTTTATAATTGTTGACTCTTCAGCAGCACTTATTAAATCAGACCAACTCATTGAAAATTAATTAAATTTATGATGTGTAATGAAAAAGTTACATAAGGTAGTTATTGATATCGGTTAGTGACTCCTCATCTTACAAATAGTGAAAAACACTAAAATAAGTAACACCACATTTATGTGACTGTGGCATATGGCTGTGCCATGCTGCCTCCCCGACTCCCAACTCCTGCTGTGATCAGCTCTGTACTCAATAGACTGTCTGATGTGCAAGGCAAGTGTTTCTACTTATTTTTTTTCTTCTTTCCTTTCATTTTTGTCCTCTGCAGATAAATTAGACTAAGATTTTGTCAAGTACTTTTGTGATGTTCTTTGGAAAAATTAAAAGTTGGAAAACAGAAACGGCATGTGACAAACCTTGATACTCAGTCATAATGGGACAAACCTCTGAACATCCTGGGGTTGCTGTCATTGAAAAGTGTGCATCACTCTTGTTCTTGTTGCACACACTTTTCAATGCATTAGATTCTTTGATACATTGAGCTGTCTTGCAGTCCTATTCCTGAAATCACCTTGGAATGCCCTCTGAATTATTTACTGGGTTTGGAAGAGAGAGGTTATCAAGGACATGATCACATAAGCATACCTGGCCTCCAGTCAACCAGACCTGCATCAAATGTATTTATATACTTTCAATTTAATTGCTTGGATTCCACCCAGTCATACCATTTCTGATTCATTGCACAAGATTGTAATTCTGAGTACTGCACCCTGCAATGTGTGAATGCCTGTATATGAATGAGTGTGAGGTAGAGCGGTGAGAAAGCACACGAGGTCAACAAATCTTCCTAGAGTAAACAAAGGTTAATATGGAAAGCCAAGAGAGCAGGGGTCAGCTGGGGTAAATGACGTGAGAAGAGAGGATAAAAAAAATCTCCTGAAAGCTCAGGATGCAGGGTGGGGGGGGCTTGAAGCAGACCCTGAGAGGACTCAGCAGAGTCCTCTCAGACTGTATTTGGCAGAACTCTTGGACATAATAATAATGATATACTTTATGAATCCCAGTGGAGAATCTCTCCTCTTGCTTGCTTCCATCTCCACAAGGAGGGCAGAGCACAAAGCAACACAACAGCATCCCCGAGGCTGGTAGGGATTCTGTATCTTGCTCGAGGACACTTAAGTAGTATGGATGCTTGCCAACATGCTTGCTTGAAATAAGGACCTCCAGTTGAAGGATAGTCTTTCTAAGCACTTGTAGATGCAATCTGTATATTTCTCTGTCCTCACCAAAGAAGTCACTCATAATTTACCTCAGCAAAATAAGTTTATTCAACTTGGGTCACCTGCAACGCATTTAACTTTACTCTGAAGACTCCCAGCAGCTTCTCTCTGTACATAAATGGACTATACTGATGTCAGCCAATACCAGAGTTAAAAACAAGCTGCTGAAATTATAAAGCATCTACTATGTTAGGTTACACATGATTGGGGTTCAGGTAATATATTTCTATCATAGATCCCCTTGCAGAACTGATTGCTACGATCGAGCTGGCTTACACAAACTGCTGTTTGAATAATAATAAAAAAGCACCAATAGTTAAAGGTGTGGGCTTGTGCTTGGTAGGTCACTGAGTTAACGTATGGCGTTCTTCCCTCTCTCAACAAGTACTGCCTGTTTGCCCTTGAGCAAGGCAACCTGACCCCCAGTTGCTCCAGTAGGGCTGCTGAGTGGCCACCAGTGGAGGACTAGTGGTTATACTGGACAGCTCCAAGGTGTGAATGTGAGGCAGTGCATTGCTGGGAAAGAGCACGCGTGCCCGGTCCACTTTCTCTGGATAAATAAAGCTTTAAAACTAAGTAGAGCAATCACTGGAGATAAGTGCAAACAGCCGTGAACAGCTCACTTATTGGGACTGCGACGTGACGGCGGAAGGTCCTCCCATGTGATGTGGTTTAGAGAGGCCCGACGGACTGTGCCTGTCTGTTATGGCTCCTCCTGCTACAGCAGAACGGGGCTAGACGAAAAAGCAGCGCAGGGGATAGGAAGGCATATTGTTTGTCTCTTTTTCTTTAGGAGTCACGGGGACGGGTGGCAGATTACGCAATGTTCAAGAAAAAGACATATTAGATAATGTGCTTAACGTCGTCTCTACTGCTGTGAAGGGTTCGACATTTCTTCAAGATTAACAACACCCCAAATGAACTCCGTCAGAGCAAGTAGCAGAAGACCTAGGCGAGTGTCGAGGCCGCGCCCGGTGCAGCCGGAGAGGAACCACCAGGAAAGAGGTACGTTAGCTAGCTAACGTTAGCATTAGCGATGGCTTGTTATGCAGCTGACATTTGGGTTAAACTCGCCGTCCGGTTACAAAATGCATGCAGCATTTCTGTTTATGATCTGGTGCTGCCACATGCAGCTAAAAGTGTTGCTTACATAATGGTAACCGTTGGCTTTTTGGAATAACAAACAGTAAGGCCAGTTTCACACAGAGGCTGGGCCCTCAGGAAATACCGAGGCTTTTGTGTCTGTACGTAACACTCAGGCCGCGCTTTGTTTGGCTTGCTTTTTGCCCCGACTCAGCCCTTCCTTTTCTTGTCAGATCTCATACAGTTGTTGAGTAGTGTGCTTTTAGTCAGCTAATGTAATTTTAGTTGTGAAAATTAGTGACGCCAGTTAATGGTTAGCTTGACTCGCTGGCGACAAACGTAAGGAAGGGAAGGATAACGTTAGCTACACAAAGTGGTTTTGCTAGCTACCATAGCATGCTAACTCAACCTAGCTAATGTTAGCTGTTATTAGCATGTTTGGCTAGCAGATTGTGTGTCAGTCTGACGGCTGAAAAGATTCAGCTGGCATAACCACTGTTATGCTATAATACGTTTGTACCACTAGGATCCTTCCAATTACAAGTAAATTGATTTTAATCGTCTGTTTTCCTCTGGTTTTAACGTTAATGTAAGGACATAGGTGCTCCCCTTTTCAAAGTAAACATCAGGCAGCAGTGTTCTAAGAAAGTGGTTGGCATGGCTGATAGCTAGTCTTTTATTTGACACCTAGTCATTTTGGGGGGGCAGTGATCAATAATGGTTGGTGAACTTGATAAGGTAATGTTGTCAGCTGGACAAATGATAGCCATTGTTGACTCTCACAGCATCAATAGACTGGCAGTCAAAATAGGAGATCTCCTAATTTTTGATTTACACAATGGTGAGTGGTTGTCAACATATAAATTAATTTAAAGGCTTTATAATTGCTTTTCAGATTTCAGCAGAGCTTTGTCTTGATTTATTCACCCAATTATGAACTACCATACCACCTGGTATCTTTCATCCATAATCGGTCACAGACAGTGTAGCCCAACTGAGGTTTTCAAGTTGATTGGCAACAGCTTCTTTGATATATTTCCTGGCCAAACATTGTTTCTAAATCTTATTTTATATTATACAATGTCAGTAATCATCACTGTGCAATTAAGGTCTATGTTGTTCCTTAAATATCAGACATGAGTGAAAAGATCTGACCATTGTTTTTAGGGTGCAGCTATAGAGTACTTGCTTTAACTGGGTGAGTTGGTTATACAGATAATGTTTGTAGTGGTTACATGTCTAGTAGCCTGGGAGTCATCCTTGCAACCAGAGCAACAGGCAGAGTTTGCATCTCCCACCTGGGGTAGCTATCAGCTCATCATGTCATTGTGAATAGGCCTTATTAGTAGACCTGTGCCTTATCTCATGGTAGATTCTACTGTTGTTTTTTACATGTTGACAGAATCCCTCTCTTGACAAGATCTATATTCACTTTGTAGAGTGCAGGTATATTGCAGCATTATTTAATTATTTTTTGTACTTGGTTTTCATCTTAACCTTTATAAATTTTATATTGTCAATTGCTTATAAATGGAAGCTGCTATTACAATGTATTGTGGTGCATTAGTGACAAATTTTATAGTTGAAAATGCAAATCATCATCTATAGAGACCATTTAATTGGTGGTTTAAAAGTATGGTTTAAATTCACATCTTTGCTCAACAGTTGTTTTGCATGCTGTGTTGTGTCAATAACTTAAAGATTTTGTATGTCCTTTATAGAAAGAAGAAATGCACATATTGCTGGGATGTTGGTTATTTCTCACAGGAAAATAGTTGCAGTCTTGAGCATGTAGCATGAATGTGGTGTAACTATAAGGGGATATCCATGTAAATTCTGGTATTGCTGAGGGTGGTATGCATGCCTCAGGAGAATTTTATACCACACAGGACTGAAACTAAGCAAATACTCAATCAAATAATAACTCAAGAATCTGCGAATGGATGCCGACTTACTTAATTAGTGAACTTCAAACACTACATCACAAGTGAAGGTTTTCAAGGAGAGAACGAATATGCTTTTGGCAGCATATTAAAAACACATGTTCTGTATCTCAAATACAATGTTGTGGATTTGTAATGTGAGTATCATCCAAATTAATTTATGTTTTCTTTCCCCCATTTTCAGATGAGGACGTTCCTGCAGATATGGTCGCAGAAGAATCCGGTCCAGGAGCTCAGAATAGTCCGTACCAACTTAGAAGAAAGTCTCTATTACCCAAGAGAACAGTGTGTCCGACAAAGACAAACATGGAGGTACATTTGAGAAAATCATCACAAATGAGAAGTGCAAAATTACTTAAAAACACCATCTGTAGTCATTCAGAAATAATGTACATACCCAAAAGCTATTTGAATTTGATGAAAAGAAATCATTAACCACCAAAGAATAATTTAAATGTTTCCACTGATTTTGAAACATGTTTCTGTATCTACAGGGTGCTTCCACTTCAACCACAGAAAACTTTGGGCATCGAGCTAAGCGCCCTAGAGTTTCAGGAAAGTGTCAAGATTTACCAGGTAATGAGGAAAAACATTCTCTCTACACCATTGCTAAATTATTTGATATATGACTTGATGTGTTTTTTCCACAAGGGCACAATATATCACTGGAGTGACCATGCAGTGTTTACTGTGCATTCCACAACATGAAAAGGAAGGTAGACAGATTGCAGCATTGGTATATTGATAAGATGCTCATTTGGTAAAACATTCCAGATGTTGTATTAAAGTCTCCTGCCTTTGACTTTAAGCTGTACCAAACGAGGTTACCATGATAAACCAGGAAGAGTCCGTTCTGTCCACGATATCTCTGTGGGCAGCTGAATTGGTCAAATAACTAAAAACGAGTGCAAGGTTTTGTCTGGGACTCAGGGCCAAAGAGGACATTATTTTAAACACACTCATGACAAGGAAATCTGTAAGACAGTGTTAGTGGGAAATAAATCAATAAACATGGCTAGTTGTAGGGGCTCTTTAAATAGTTTGACTCACAGACTGTCAAATGAAACAAGAAAAAGAGAGCCTGTGTTTTTTTAATTATTCAAGACAAGTGTATAAGTGCATAACCCACTGTATATCTAAATGTATTTCTCATGGTATTTTAAATTCCACAATATTCATTAATTCATGTGTTGTTATTGATGTGGAAACTATAAACAATATGCAAATATGAAACTTCCTCCATCCTGTGAAAGCTGAAGAACTGAAGCTCCAAGTTGTTAAGTTTTACCCAACAACAGCTTCAGTGTCTTAAGTGAGCTATATTTTATGGTAGTGCTCTCTGTTTCAAACCAGAAAATGCACTGTGATGCCCTCAAACATATGTCATGTATTATCAGTCATCCTTCTCAAATTGTTTTTCGTTTCATTATCTGGAGCTGTAAACGTTTATGTCTTGTTTCTGGTAATGGAAGAGATTGTGTTAAAATTTTAATGATGCACACCAAACTTTGTTGGAGCACAGGAGTAAAACATTTTAATTCAGTTCTTTGGAATTTCCCTTTAAACAGTGAAAACAATGCTGATCATCTTGTTAGTTTGCCATGTAAATGTTAAGATTTATTGGGTTCTCTAAACACTGGATTAGACAGTGCAGACTAAGGAGCCTGCAAAGGCATTGTTGGTGCTGCCTGGGGAAGTGTTTTGAAACTTCAGACTGCCCTTTTGTCTTGAGCGTAGCGATGCAAATGCATAACTCGCAACTTGCCTATTGATTTATGGCTAAATCATTTCCTAAGTGACATATTGTGGTTATTGTAGGCCCCATGTTTTTGTCAAACATTTAGCAACATGTAAATTAATTTGATGATAATGATGTAAAGGAAATTTTGGTTGATTCGCTTGAAAGCCCCTGCCTAATTAGGTATCCATTACTAGGTAATAGTCACTGCTTGCAGTAAGATAGATTTAGCAAGTCAAACAGCCACAATTACTCTTGTTTTGCCGTGCTGCCCATAATACTATGGAAATCCCCAAATATTGATAGGGCAAGATGATTTTTGCTCCTTTAATGGGAACTTAGTCTAAGGATGGTGATGTCATGTTGGCTTTATTTTATTTTGCTATTATTTTTCTTTGACTACTAATCATTCTGTATGACTGCTGCTCTCTAATCCCCCAAAGCCCCAGTTGCTGTTCTCTAATTTTTATTCTAATTCCATGGCATCTTTGTCCTCCCAGCAGCTCCAGCAGAGCAGTACCTGCAGGAGAAGCTTCCAGACGAGGTGGTGCTGAAGATCTTCTCCTATCTGTTGGAGCAGGACCTTTGCCGCGCTGCATGTGTGTGCAAACGCTTCAGTGAGCTGGCCAATGACCCCATCCTCTGGTGAGACTTGGTGGTGTTCGGACTGCGTTCATCGAGGCTCGGTGTTTAGTTTCCACTCAGCTGATTTAAATCATTTAAAGTGCTTAGATTTTGGTTAGGTTTTATGAAGGTCAGAAAAGTGTTTAAATTGCCTCAGCTTGATTTTGGTAACATAAGCCCTGGCACAGTTGGAAATTGGCGCTATAATAAAATCACTGCTTTGCTTAAAAAAAAAAGCAGTGATGTATCATTTTATGGTACTCCTGCAGTAGCGTCTCAGTGTTTAAGTGCTCTGCCTTAATCTTGGTGCTGTGTCTGTATAAGGTCTAACAGCTGCTTTTTGTAGCTCAATAAATGCTTCATGTCATTATTCTTTTGGCAGTTGGGATAACAATCCAATAGTTGTAAACTGCTTGTTTACAACTTCTTGCGATATGATTACTGGTGCCTCTCATTTGAGATTGTTCAAGTTGTTTTTGGTGAGTTTGAAGAGGCAAGAGAGAACTTTGCTTTTTCAGCTTTGCTCTGTAATTTTAGTTTTACAATAAAAGCAAGATTACATCTCAGTTTGTTTGTCTAGGATAACAAAAAGTCCCGGACTTGTTCTGGTCCTTGATATAAAATGCTGCACAAGCTGTTTGGGCTAAATGCAGGCTCTTGATTTATGCTCACAATAGAAACATTGTAGAGTCTCTTCTCAAATTATCAGGGTACTTGTCAAAAAAATAATTTATGACTTTAATCTGTGTCATCCACTGTTTAAGAGATTAAGGAGTATCCTGCATGATATAGATTCCATCTGTAGTGTGTGCTAAATTAAATCCTCACATAAACAAATGTAGCTCGTCAGAATGTAACTACAGTTCGATGAATTGTGAATGACTGCCAGAGGCATTGTTTACAAGAATAGTTCTCCTGAAAATGAAAATTCAGCTTTTATCTTCTCATCCCCATGTCATTAAAACTCCACTGAACCTCGTAGCACCAAACACACTGTGAGTTAGAGATTATACCCTCCTCCCTGTCGGTAAATTACCTTTGTATGTGCTGAGGAGGGACACTAACACTGTGACAGGTGCCTCTCTGTTTGATGCTTACAGTATTGTCATAATTTTGTGTTGTTTATATTGCTTATTTACTTGGGATGTGACAGCTCTGAAACTGGGACAGAAACGCAATACAAATGTCCACAGTCTCGAGTTGTGGTCCCATCTTCAATGTCGCATGTCCGGCATGTCAACGCCTATTTTATTTTCTTCCAACTGCACGTGACTATTTTGGTCCAGTCATGATTGAGTGATCATGCCTGAGGTAAAAGTCAGTAAACAAGAGTAGGTTGCAATTTATTTATTTATTTATTTTTGTTTAGGCTGCTTAGTTAATTTATGTGAAGTTAATTTATTAAGTTAATCTAACTCCATACTTGCCTGTGGCTCAGTCATTGAGGTCTGAACCAAACCGTGGATTTGGAGAATCGTCACACCCCTGTTATTTACTGTTAGAATTACTATTCAAATTGGCTAAATGTGTTTCCCCTGTGGGACTTAATAAAGTAAATCATTCAATCAACTATTTTAAGTTAACTGGGCCACCTTATTACAGTTCTAAAAAGCATAAAATGTCCATTAAAAAAACAATACCCCCACTCCCTCCTAAAAACAAACAAAACAAAAAAACATTTGTGCAGCTAAGAGGAATAGGAGTGTTTTTTCTTACCCGGGTTGCAAAATGGCACGCATCTGTAGTGACCCATTTTGCTGTACGTTTTGACCACAAAGCTGCCGGTAGCAACAGAGTGTAGAAACGTGTGTAAGGGGGGAAAAAAGTCATGAACTCTGGAGGACAGAAGACAAAGCAGCATCACATAACCAGTCGTGAGGCTGCAGGCGACTAACCCTGACTACTGATGTTGCTAACAGCCCAGCTGACCTGCTGAATCTGTGTGTTGCTGTCTGCAAGAAGATAAAAAAAGATCAGATTCCCTGATGACAGACATGACAAAGATGCCCTGCCCTGCGTCATCAGCTGTCACGCTTGACTTTGTTATAATTTCTCAAGCCTACATGTGTGGGATGATATTATCCAAACTGAACACTGCCTCTGGCAGTCAGGAATAATTAAAAAGAGCTTCAGTAATTTCTTTGGTAACTAGTCTTTTTATTTGTACCTTAATTTTAATTGTAGAGTTGCTGCACTTTTGTTTACCTACAAATGTGTAGCTGCCTTTAATACACCTTTTAAAGTACAAAACAATTTTAAGAAAGTTTCTTTCAGCAGCTCAATTGGAATAGCCCATATTATAATAGTTATGTATCTTAACATGCTGTTTTGTGGTGCAGTTTCTATCTCAATGTAAAGGGTATTTTTGCCACAAGAAAAGGAGTATTGACATGATATGTAAATTTACGATACTGCTTAATGGCACAAAAGCTCCAAAACCCATCTTGAACGTGCTAAAATGTCTTTGACTTTTGAAAACTTCTTGAACCAGAAAGGTTCAGTGGGTAGATTTAATTTTCTGTTATTCAGTCATTGCACTTTTGTAGACATGACCCAGACCAAACAACTTGTAACCTTTCTCTAAGGTATTTCTCTTGGGTATAATTGGCCAAGATCTTCTGTATTGGGAACCCTGCAATAAAAGAGATGAGAATCTCAAAGTTGCTGTACCTTTTTTGTATTTCAGGAAGAGGCTATACATGGAGGTTTTTGAGTACACACGGCCCATGATGCATCCTGAGGCAGGGAAGTTCTTCCAGATAAACCCAGAAGAGTATGAACAGCCAAACCCATGGAAGGAAAGCTTTCAGCAGCTGGTATGAAACTTCTTCTGTGCCTGCTAATTTACTACTGCTTTACCTCTTTCCATAATAAGACATTTTAGTCAGTAACCTCAGTAAAGTTTTCTTTTTAACCTTAAGATCGAGCATTTCTGCTATTTTCCTTCAACCAACATTGTCATTTACTCAGCATTGTATTAGACCAGTGAAAAAGTGATAGTTTTGGATCACCTGAGTGTGAAGCAAATGAAACACTGGCACACAGCTGACGGGACATTGCAGTGCCCTTGACAGTCACCATGGCCTCCATGGTAGCAATGCAGTAGCGTTTACTTTACACTAGAGGTGGCAAATGAGGCTTCAACCCCAAATGAAGGAGGTGTGCCAGGCATCTGATGCAATTCAGTTCATTTACATGCTTTCCCTGGCTCCTTCAATGTATTCTTGTCAAGTAGTCCATGTTGTTATTACTATGCTGCCTGTTAAATGGCTGATGAGATGGAATAATATGCTGTCTAATGTTAAACAAACCTGAAAGAGATCAATAGGATATATTCTATATCACAGCTGTTTTTCTAATATAATACATGAGTTACACTAACACATTGTTGATGCTGTTTTAAACCTGTTGGTATCATTTATGTGCCGGAAATGTCATCCTAGCCACAGGATTTCAGTGTTTGGATACCAGGCTCACTGCATCTTTTTTAAGAAAAAAATATTGGATGGTTGAGGTATACATGGAATGTAAACATTAAGAATAAATTGATGCTAAATACTGAAATTGTGTTTGTTCAGGATGGTATTTATACTGAGCTGAAAGGTGGCTCAGAGCAGACATAAACTAGACCCTCTTTGCTAGCTTTTAATCTTGACACTGAAATTTTTGTTGCATAAGTGGTGCTTCTTTGCAGCCTTAAATCCTCTGTGTACAGATGGTTAATGTCATGTTAAAGGGCAGCACCACAGGCCATAATGTTGACATTCAGTATGCAGGGTTTAGAGGTGAACTATGTGTTTAAATTGTATTCCCCAGTGATACATTGACCTTTGGGGGCTGTGTTCTCTGCACAAAAATATTTCAGCCATGATGCTAGTGATGGCTTTGCACCCCCCATCTCATTCAAGATCTAATGTCAGACCAAGATTTTGATTTAGCAAAATGTTGGCTACGAATTACTCTGCTGTCTTGTTTTGTGTATAAATAATTTGTGATTTATATTTCTTTGCAGTATAAAGGAGCACATGTTAAGCCAGGCTTTGCAGAACACTTCTACAGCAATCCTGCCAGATATAAAGGGAGGGAGAACATGCTTGTAAGTGAATTGTTTGTGGGATTTCTTAAGTTTGTTTCAGTTTTAATTCTCCAGAGTCACTCAGTTGATTTGTCATGTTTTGTTTAGTACTATGACACCATTGAGGATGCTCTTGGAGGGGGTCAGGAGGCCCACTTTGATGGACTGATATTCGTCCATTCCGGTATTTACACAGACGAATGGATCTACATTGAGTCGCCTATTACCATGATCGGAGCCGGTATGTGCGCCTGATGTTACTGTCCAGTTTTCCTTGAGCATGTGGTTAATTCAGTCTCCAGTTTAAACCTTTATTTTGTTTATGTTGCAGCTCCAGGAAAAGTCGCTGACAAAGTGGTCATTGAGAATACCAGGGATTCAACATTTGTATTCATGGAAGGCTCAGAAGACGCCTACGTTGGATATATGACCATAAGGGTGAGATGACCAGCTATGTCTGTGTTTTTTTTAATAGCCCATCAGCGTAACCTGCTGTTTTTGAATAATCTTTATTGTTTGCCTGCACACCCACCCACTGTGGGGAAAAGTTATCGGTTGTTGTAGTCATAATTACTGTTGTCACATTTATTAATAAGTGCTGTTGTGTCTCCTGCAGTTCAATCCTGATGATAAGTCCGCCCAGCACCACAATGCACATCACTGCTTAGAGATTACAGTCAACTGCAGCCCCATCATTGACCACTGCATCATACGCAGCACTTGCACGGGTAAAGCTGCCCTCCTTTGTTCTGCTGAATCTTGGCAGAGCTGTAATCTGTGCTCTGACTGTTGGAAGTGTCAGTGCTAATTGTGATGTTTGCCATCAGAATACAGTGGGAACGGTGTATATTTATGTTGATTCTTTTGTCTGTTTCAGTTGGGTCAGCTGTCTGTGTGAGTGGCCAGGGCGCTTGTCCCACAATCAAGCATTGCAACATCAGTGACTGTGAAAATGTCGGCCTTTACATCACCGACCATGCACAGGTAACAAAAACCTGCTTTTTGATATCATTTCCTATTGCAGTTGTATATTGTATAAGCATTTTAAGAGATATGTCTGCTTTTTGTATTATTTTAACCTTTCATGTCAGTCTCTGTACATGTAAAAAAAACTGATTAAGAAGTGATTACATGAAATAAATTTTTGAAAATAAATTTGAAGAAGAAAGTGGACATGCACTTGATGAGAAATTGTTTGCATGAACAGAAACTACCTGCTTGTAGATCTGTTTGGGCCACTTTATAATGGAAGTAAATTTCTATCTAAATAACTAAAAATCCAGTTGTGGCTTGCTTGTAATAAAACTAACATCATCATATCTCTGACATGAATACTGTGCATTTTCAGGGAATCTATGAAGACAATGAGATCTCCAACAATGCGCTGGCGGGGATTTGGGTGAAAAACCATGGCAACCCTATTATCAGACGAAATCACATCCACCATGGCAGAGACGTGGGTGTTTTTACATTCGACCATGGCATGGTAAGCTAAAACTCTCTGGTGTCTTATCTCTGCTGTTTTTGTCCAGATATCTGCTGTTGGCTCTCCACGGGCAGCTGGAGTATTGGCAGCAAATTCAGGTTAAACCTTTGAAGTGATATTTCACTTTTGGTTTAACATTTCTAATTTTTGGCACACAAATCTTATATGACTTTGTGAACAGTCGACCACGGATACTGGCTGACCTGCGTATCCATAGGGATGATTCTTGCTGTCTTTCTTTTTGCTGTTTGTCAGAATGAAAATCATATTTAGTAGTATTTTTTTAAGAGGTGATCTTCATTCCAATAACTGATGAAGGGAGTCTGAGAAAATAGTTTGGTTGCTGGCAGATAACACTTTCCAGAGGCGTCAGAGGTTGACTCCCTAACCCTAACCCCATTATGACCTTAACTACATTGATACTAAGTTTTGTCATGCATTTGTAAACACATTAGGGAAAAACTACAGCAGATTTTTTGACGCAGGTTAAAGCATGTGTAACATGTTTTTGCATGCCACTGTTTACCTTGAAGGCATTGCTCCTCTTAGCTGCGCTTTGGTAGAGGATGATCGTCCTCTCTTTTGTCCTTTTGCAGGGTTACTTTGAGAGCTGCAACATCCACAGAAACCGTATCGCAGGCTTTGAGGTGAAGGCGTACGCCAATCCAACGGTGGTTCGCTGTGAGATCCATCACGGCCAGACGGGGGGCATCTATGTGCATGAAAAGGGCCGCGGCCAGTTCATCGAAAACAAGATCTATGCAAACAACTTTGCTGGAGTATGGATCACCTCTAACAGTGACCCCACAATAAGGTCAGCGCGGCCTGGTTGTCACAGGCCAAGCAGAAGTTATTGAATTGAAGGCTAGTCAGTGTGCAAATGTATCTGGTTCTGATTTTTTTTCTGTTTAATTCAAACACAGGGGCAATGCCATTTTTAATGGCAACCAAGGTGGAGTTTATATCTTTGGTGATGGCAGAGGCCTCATTGAAGGAAACGACATCTACGGTAATGCCTTGGCGGGAATCCAGATCAGGACAAACAGCTGTCCTATTGTCAGACACAACAAAATCCACGATGGCCAGCATGGAGGCATATATGTGGTGAATATATACTCTATTTAAAGCATATACACACACACCATACCCCTGACGTAAGCTAAGACAGTCAATCTGAAGGGTAAATTGTACAGTATGTTGTGTATTCTGTTCCTGTAATTTTGTAACTCATAACTATTTATATCACAGTGAAGTGTTTTTCAGGTTTGTTCATTCACATGGTATAATTTGAATCCGTTGTGGTGACGTATATGATTTGTTTGTCATGCAGCATGAAAAGGGACAAGGTGTGATCGAGGAGAACGAGGTGTACAGCAACACGCTGGCAGGAGTGTGGGTGACGACAGGCAGCACGCCTGTACTGAGGAGGAACAGGATACACAGCGGGAAGCAGGTACGCATTTCGATTAAGAGGCTAATAACAGGCATGATGATGAGAAATGAAAACAATAATAAGCACACAGTAATCACACAGCTATCAGATTCCTGGTCACAAGAACAGAAAGTGTTTTTGCCACACTTGTCTATCATGAACCAGTGTGAAATGACATTGAACCAGCTTAAAAGCTTAACTTAATACCATGCATATCTTCAGTGGGAGTGACAGCGAGTCTCCATACATTTATAAATATCCAGGTGACACACTGCATTTACTCTTGGCTTTAATGTGCACATTACATCTTGAATGAAATACTTCCTGAAGTGGATTATCTTTTTTGAACACTGCCTACAGTGAATCATGGGTACATTAACACCTGCACTCACTTTCTACACAGATCCACACCAAATGCATACCAGGGATGTTAATACCATAACTTAAAGGGAACCTAAATGTATAATATAATGTTTTTTGATCATTTAAACAGGTTGGGGTCTACTTCTACGACAATGGCCATGGTGTGCTGGAAGACAATGACATCTACAATCACATGTACTCTGGAGTTCAAATTAGGTTTGTGAAAAATTAGAATGATTCAAAAATATTGTCAGTGTTTTGTATTCTGTGGTAATTTTATTAAGCGTCACTACAACCAGTGAACCTGTCACAGTAAAGTCAGACTAAGTTTTTATTCTGTTGACGTAAAGATAGCAGGGCAGGTTAGGGAGGTAACTTTCAGCATTTGCAATAACAATTACGTGTCCTCATGTGGCTTTGTTTGACAGAACTGGCAGCAATCCCAAAATCAGACGGAATAAGATCTGGGGAGGCCAGAATGGCGGCATTTTGGTTTACAACTCCGGTAAGAACCAGACTTTATCTGCTCTTTCATCTACAGTGATACTTATCTCCTCCGTTACCTCCTAATATGTCTCAGGAAACAGTGTTAACAGTATTTCCTCTTTTCCCTGACGCTAAAACATGAATTCTTGTTTTCCAGGCTTAGGCTTTATTGAAGACAATGAGATCTTTGACAATGCCATGGCAGGAGTGTGGATCAAGACGGACAGCAACCCCACACTGCGGAGGAACAAAATCCATGACGGGAGAGACGGAGGGATCTGTATATTCAACGGAGGAAGAGGTAACACACACTGAGTTGTGTTTGCGGTAGACTTTAGTGAACTGGTAACTTTTTGTTTGGTTGTGTTCATAACATAATGTACTTGGAATTTTTTCTGTACACACTTCTTAAGAACATAAACCCCATTTTAAGTATCCTGCCAATGATGGGTCAAATGAAAAGTGGGAGGACACTCACCGCAAACTTCTTAGACACAATAAGCTTTAGAAAAGTAACAGCTGTCTGGAATGAATCGGCCAGAAAAACAACAAAAATCAGGTTGAAATCCGGGTCTTAAGTTTTCCAGCGGTGTGCGAGTTGCTGCATTTCCTTTGCAGGGTCTATGGAAGTTGGTTGCAAGTAAATCCTTTCGCTGTGTTTGGTTCATAAGCCTTTCTCTGCTTAATCCACGAACGTCTCAAGCACAACAAACTTCAAAGCACATACAAATAATACAAGTCATTTATCTCCTTCAACCAAAAGGCTATTTGGCTCTAAATGCAGCCCAGACTCGTTTGACTTATCAGCTTGGTCCTCAAAGACAGAACACGACACATAATGAATTGTCTGTTACGCTTTGCCTCTGTAGACTAATTGAACAGTGTCTTTTTTTTTAATATTTGTTTCATCATTTTCGATACAGTGACTTCCTAGCACGAGTGTTTATGGTTGACTTGTGTGTGTTTTCAGGTTTGCTCGAGGAAAATGACATCTTCAGAAATGCCCAGGCAGGAGTCCTCATTAGCACCAACAGTCATCCCATACTGCGGAAAAACAGGATATTTGATGGTTTCGCTGCAGGTGGGCAGTCTGTAATTATTTGACTTTGAAACTAATGAGATGTTTTAATCTAATTACTCAGACTTTCTGACAGTCATACCAAGATGTCAGCGTAAACAAACTGCCCTGGCTAATGAGGTACATCTTTGTAATGGAACTAGGGACTCTCTGTACATGATGTTCTTTTTTTTGTGCATCTGTTGTTTCTACTAGGTATCGAGATTACTAATCATGCCACAGCGACCCTAGAGGGCAATCAGATTTTCAACAACCGCTTTGGAGGGTTGTTTCTTGCATCTGGTGTCAATGTCACAATGAAAGGTAGGAAAGATTTTGGCATGCATTACTTTGACAAACTCTGACTTGTCTACTCCAAGTCCAAAATGGAAGTGGTCCAACCATTGTTTACTAAACCAAACAATTTCTGCGATTTTCCCTTCAGATAACAAAATAATGAACAATCAAGATGCCATTGAAAAGGCTGTAAGCAGAGGTCAGTGCCTGTACAAGATTTCAAGTTACACCAGCTACCCAATGCACGATTTTTACAGGTAATCAATCTCTGTATATTCTCATTATCGAGCTACAATGTCCTCATTTTCTTTATATTTGTTTTATAATTTTGACTCACACACATTTCGACTGTGCCCACAGGTGTCACACCTGTAACACAACAGACCGCAATGCCATCTGTGTGAACTGCATCAAGAAGTGCCACCAAGGACACGATGTGGAGTTCATCAGACATGATAGGTCAGTCAAACCCACACACCCTAATCCGTTTCCAAAGTTCAGAGATCACGCATTGACTTCCTCTTTTTAGTTCAGCCGAGTTCAACTGCAACTTTTAATCTGTTTCACTCCCCCCTGCAGGTTTTTCTGTGACTGTGGTGCCGGGACGCTGTCAAATCCTTGCACATTAGCTGGAGAGCCGACTCACGACACAGACACACTGTATGATTCTGCTCCCCCTATAGAGTCTAATACACTGCAGCACAACTGAGCTCGGGACCCAAGGTCCTTTTTTGTGCTTCAGCAGTGATGGACACAGACACTTTCTTTATTAAGTTCTGCATTGGAGGAAGAAATCCAAACTTTAAATTACAGATTCACTTTGACAGAGCATATAAAATGACTTTTTAAGAAAAAAAAAAAAAGACTTGGACATGAATATGCTGAAAGGAGACATATTTAAAAAAAAAAAAAAAAAAAAAAAAGGAAAAAAAAGTTCTGCTATGGATGCCTCGCTTTTTTTCTTTTCCTGCAATTAATTGACAAAAAAAAAAGATGACATCAGTGGGACAGAGAGCAGAAGAGCATAAAGCAGTTGACTCAGGGTTTGGGGGTGTGCTGGGTTGGTCAGGTAAGTGAAGCGGTGGAGAGATGGACAAGAGCCAGCAGGGCTCATCTGCCTTTGAGAAGTGGGTGAATGATACTGCAGTCATGTACAGACCCATGGTGGACAGATGCCCAGTCGGAGGCGTGACGTCATGTGGAGGCGAAGGCCCTGATACGATGATTCCACCACTGGGCAACCGATGCACTCGTATAATATGTACGGGAAAAATAACCTAGCACTTCAACTTTTTTTTCCCTCAAGACAACTGTTGAGATTTGATTTTAATGCTTTTTGTGTAGTTTTGTATTTTCATGCAAAAATCTTACTGTACTTGAATGTCTTTTTATTTTATTAAATGTGTTTTTTTGTTTGTTTTTTTGTTATTACACCCTTGCTGTAATTGTACTCATGTCGCAGTATCTAACTTCTTTCTGTGAAAGAGAACAGAGAAAAGAGAGGAAACACTAAACATTTTCTCCAGCAATGTTGACTCATTTACATTTGCAATAGACAAAATATTGAATCTTTTAAAATGTGCTTTCACAAGACTTGCTTTGGCCTTATGTTTGGAGTAGCACCATAAATGTTTTATTTCCTTACAAGCAAACTGTTATGTTTAACTCAATACATTTTGTTTTTGTATATTCTGTACCTTTTGTTAATGGTTTTGGCTTACCGAGGAAGACTTCACCTAGATGAAATTCTAATGAGGACTTGGGGTGAAGTGATGGATCGATCATATTGACTCAGAGCTGGAGTAATGTGACGAATCGGGGTTGTAATTTGAGTTAAACCAGCGGCATTCAGTGGAGGTGACAGATAAGCATTATTAATGAAATGATGGCACATTTCAGAAAGGGAGTGCTCTAATTACAACAGTTAGCCTCATCACTCACTTGCCAGACAAAAAATTATCACAGTGTATCTGTAATACAACTGTTTCATGTCACTAAAGTGTTATTACAGGAGATTGGGCTTTGTGGTACATTTGTGCCTAATCACTTCAAAAGAGTGGATCATATATTTGGTTTGGTATATGAGTAAGTTTTCATAAGCCTTTTTTTCTTCATTAAATGGTTTCCTCAAGCCACAGAGTCAAGCTATGTGCTGCTCCTTAATTTGTTAAAATGTACAAAGTTTCTATTCAGAAAATGACTGTTGAGATCACAGAATCTTTCGTTTTTCTTAGATATTAGAAATGGAAGAGACAAGTCTTGTGAAAGCATCACTGACCGTTGCCCATTATTTTGATGACGTGAAACTTCCTTGTTTGCCAACGTTGCTGGAGAATTTCAGAGGCTTTTACTCTACTGAAGCTGAGACAAGTATCTATACAGCGCTATATGGTTTCATCGCCCCCCTCCCCCCATTCATGTGTACTGGTGATTGTGGGTTCTCATACAGACTGAAATGTATGCATGTATCATAACATCTAGACTTAATATATTGTGAAGTATTCAATAACCATTATGTAGGCGCTAGCGTGAATTAAAAGGGTTTAATTTCCTAGATGAGAAATTGTCATTTTTTTAAAAATAAACTTTATTAGATCATTACAGTAGTGTTTTTATTTTAATGCTGACAACAATGAACTACAAAAAAATAAGCTGATACAAGCAAGAACAAAATGTGTTTACAGGTTATTAATCATCTGCACGAGAGAAGCAAAGTGTGTCTTGCCCAGTGTGGGGTCCTCAGAAAACTGGCACAGCTTCCTGTGAATGGGAAGGAAAGAGAATAGCAAGCAAAATTTAATTCAACTGCACAGTAAACTTTGTTGATGCAAAATTAACTTTGTTAAATGCAACACTGAAATCCTTGCTTTGGATATGTTTCCAGTAGCATGAATGGTCACAAAAGGTCTGAACTGTGATGTTAATACGCACTTGAAGACTCTGAGGCTGATGGTGCTCTTCTCAAACTCGCGGGCCTTCCTGTGTCCTGATTGGATGACCTCCTCTGGCAGGCTGGCGAGCCGAGCAGCGTTGAAGCCGTAGCTCTTTGGACAAGCTCCAGCAATGAACTTGTACAGGAAAGTGATGGTCTCTTGACTTGGATCCTCACATTCATTCTCCACCATGCATGCCTAAGACAGACAAATTATGAGCATATGGTTATATTTATGCAAATACCAGTTATTAGGACACTACACACAATGCAAATGGGCAGAATTCACTCATATGGTGGGACTGTGCAGCTACTGCCTTACAATCCTGAATATCACTGCCTGTGACAGGTGAAACTGAGAAATAAATAGGCCTGAACAACTTGGAAATTGCAATATGGCAAAGTTACAAAATCCAAATTGCAGGAAGTTGCAATTTTTTGATAAAGGTTTAATGTATCAAAATGCCATTTTAAATTATATATACTGTACTATGCTGCAGATGTAAGAAGACATGTTTGTTTGGTACATATCTCAGCATAAATCAAAATTTTAAGTTTTTCTTTTCTCAGTGAAAATGAAAATTATGATGCACAACTTCATTTTCAGTAAAACTGATTTGCACATCTCAGTATCTAAAAAATAAAAGCAATATGGCTTTTTTTCTCTTCTTAGTCACATAGTTCAGGCCTATTCAAGATAAATCTGCCTCCAAAAGACAAGACATTTTGAGGTTGTTGTGGCTTTTGACTTTAAAAACGCGAAATCCGTCACTGCTGTGTATGTTTGCATGACAGTCTATCCACATATCATATGTGGCATGCATGTCCTCACCATGTGGCCCAGCCGCACAGCAGGGTTGTTGGCGTAGTCCTCCACCAGCGAGTGGTAATGTGTAGAGAAGAGGGTGCGACAGCCGATCTTCTCAGCGAGCTCCTTCACGACAGCACTGGCAATCGCTGTGCCATCATATGTGGCTGTGCCCCTTCCTGCATAGACGGGTTGAAGCCGAATCTTATTTCACCCCAATAACTACAAGTTACGGTGTTTGCACCGATAAGATGTTACTGCAGCCATGAAAAAGCTTTATTGCATTACCACTGCAATGAAGAGTTACCTAGTTCATCCAGAAGCACAAGTGAGTGTTTGGTCCCATGGTGCAGGATACTGGCAGTCTCACTCAGCTCCACAAAGAAGGTACTCTCCCCTGGACGAGACACATTGGATAATATCAACTCAGCCCATTAGTGGATGCTCAGTACATTTCCAAATTAGGGATGGGCGATAAATGTATTACATCAACAGTGTGTTATGAGACCAGATATTATAGACTGTGATATGGTTTTGGGATTCCTAAAGTTGCCTTTTCCTGATATTATAAGTTACATGACAGTAAATGAATGCAAATTTCGGCACTTATTAGACTGCTTCTACCTGCTGCATCATCATATTCACATAACTGTCAAAAATATGTATAAAGTATCAGAAGTCAAGATAACTATATAAATTTCAAGGTATTTGGTAAAGGATATTGTGATATTTGATTTTGTCCGTATTGCCCAGCTCCACCCTCCATGCATGTGTGAGGTATTTGGGATTTTACCAGCCATGATGCGGTCTGAGGCTCCCAGCCGGGTGAAGACCCTGTCCACCGGTGTGAGGCGCAGGCTTTCAGCAGGAACATAGCAGCCCAGCTGAGCCAGGATGACGATGAGTCCACACTGCACAGAGCAGAAAGGAATGTCTGTTATCTAATACAGTTGAACTGTATTGCTCAGGTGGAGGTGAAAAATGATGTTCAGTACCCACCTGTCTCATGAGGGTGGACTTTCCACCCATGTTGGGCCCTGTGACGAGGACACAGGAAGCGTGCCCGTCTCCCTGATCCTCTTCGCTGCTACCAGGACAGCCGATGAAGATGTCATTCGGGATGAAGTCGTCTCCAAAGAAAGTCTTGGTGACACATGGGTGACGGGATCCAGCGAGGTCCAGGAAGGGTGCTGACTGTTCATTTCCCTCGGGGAGCAGCACCTGTGGCCTGGCCATCGGGCCGTCTCCTCCCTGACTGTAGCGCGAGAGGCTCAGCAGCACGTCTGAAACAAAGATGTGACAGCTGCATTGGTTGTAACTATTAAGCAGATTTAAGTACCGTAGCAATTAAACTTTTAAGACTTTTAAGGCTGTCCTTTAACACCCACAATATATCTTTAACTTCCTGCTCTCAAAACATTACAAAACATCAATATTTAATAAGTGGTTATTGCGGTGCAGTTCTGCTGGCTGTAAAACAAAACAAACCATAATCCCCAGCTGAGAAATAGCTAAGTGCTAGAGAAACACATTATAGACACATTATGTTACTGCAGAAACGATCAGTAATTACCTATGTAATTATTTCTCTCTCTGTTAGGAGCAAACTTCAGTGCATCACACTTTTCATAATGGTGGGAGAAAAAAATCAAACTAATCAGCTAGAACTATAGTTTTTATGTAGAGTAATTACTCAGTGACGATTTTTTATAAGCAGTAACTGACTGGTTTGTCAAATTAAATACATATTATGCACGTCGATCAACATCTGCAGGAAATGTATTCAGAACAGCAGACACCTGCAACCCAAATTCTTTTTCACAAGCCAAATAAAGCATAAAAACTCTCAGTAGTGTTTTTCCTTTAGTAAGAGCAGAGGAAATTGCATTCTGAGTACCAGATAAAAATCACTTTGTAGTTTTGTTTTCTACTATAACGATTCAACTAGTCACTGCTGACAATGTTGGTTCATGTTTGCTGTTAAAAAAAAAGCCTGAATGAATTCTGACTGACAAGCTCAATAAATTTCTAATTACCAAGCACAGCCATGCACTCCACACCAGTCTGCCAGTCTCTGTAGTTCTTGTCAAAGTTGTAGAAGAGCCTCCTCATGCAGTCTTTAAGGGCACTGTCTCTCTTCTCTTCGAAGCTTTGCAGCTCTGAGAAAAGCCGCTCAATTTCTCTGGTCACATAACGCTTCCAGCCCTTCTTGGTAGACTTCACCTCATACTCCTCTGGGATATTCCTCTCTGAGACGCTCTCTGGCACTTCCATCTGGTAGCGGTTTCGCCCAGTGCCCCAGTAGGCCAAGCTCTTGCAGCCGAGCCTCTTCTTCTGCCTGTCCAGATACTCTTGCAGCTCTCGTTCGCAGTTCTTGATTCCGGCCAGAGCCTGGTCGTACTCTGGGTCAAAGCCGGCTTTGGGGGTTATGACACCTGTTTTCCGGGCTTTCTCGTGGTCGAAGGCTGTTTCCCAGCGCTTGAGCTCAGAAGAGAGGTCGGGGAAGAGGCCATCCTTGTTAGTAGTTTTCAGATTGACCACCTGGCAGAGCAATGTGGAGCGAAATTCCTCTGAAACTGGACTGAGGACAGAAATGATTTCCTGCATAGTTTTGAAGCCTTCCAGGGCTGAGAGGAAGTCTGCTATCTTGCGTTTGCTGTAGGTGAGCTCCTCATAGAGGACCGCTCTGCTGTCTGGGTGGTTCTGGTCCTTCAGAGGAGCGCCCATGCTGTGGATCTTACTCAGGAGACGCTCCAGATCTGGGAGCTTCTTCAGCAGTTCTGAAACCTCAGTAGCCTGGGCTTGAGCACCCATTATATCTTCAACTGCATCCAATCTGTCCCCTATGGATGTGGGGTTGCAGAGAGGAGCACACAGCCACTGCTTGAGGAGCCGCTTGCCAAATGGGGTAGAGCAGGTGTCCAGACGCTCTAACAGCGTCCCCTCCGTTCCCCCCGACCCATTCTGAAGGATTTCTAGATTTGCAAGTGTGACTCCATCCAGGACCATGCGCTGACGAGTCTTGGCAAAAAAGCTAGCAGGGCCGGCTGCTTTCTCTATCTCAATATCAACTGGGATGTACTCTTCAAAGTTGGCCATGGAGAGCAGCTCCTGGTCCACAAGGCACTTCTTCAGGTAGAAAATACACCCACCTAAGGCTGCGAGTGCCAGCTCATAGCTCTCCTTGGGGGTGAGGCACAGTGAGTCACTCTCAGAAGTCATCTTTTTCAAGACCGACGGAAGAACATTGCTGCCTGTCTCCTGATCCTTCCCACCACTCTCTTTGAAGTAATCTTCTTCTGCCAAGGTTTTAAGAGTCTTCTGAGTGTCCCAAAACTGAGTGCCTGCATTGAGGCCTTCCTGCATGGCAGAAGACAGACAGGACTTGAGTATTTTGCGTGTTTCAACAGATGGGTTCCCCTTCTCAAAGAGCACCTGGGCAGGGGCAAAGTGTGACACCAGCGTGCGCAGACGGGAGCAGTGACGGTCATCTTGGAACTGGCCTACATGGAAAAACCCCACAGAGGTGTCAACAAAGGCGACACCGTATGTACGGCAGCGACCTGAGCTTTCCTCTTCAGCCTTCTCCTTTAAACTCAGCAGGAACTTGCTGTGACTCTCTGAGGGGGCGCCGTCCAACACGCTGTAGGTCTGGGTGCCTCGTGTGATTATCCTGCACACCTCTCTCTTCACCACACGGTCGAACTTCGTGGGCTTCACCATGGTCTTGCAGCGTGCTTCCATCATCTCTGGGGTCTCTGTCTGCTCCACCCGAGCCACCTTGTAGCCTTTCTGGACCAGGACGTCTGAAAAACGTCCAAAGCCGATTTCTGGGAAGCCTGAGTGTGCCCAGGTCCCCTTCATAAAGGTCAGACCCAGCTCATTGACTCCAATCACAGCATCCATGTGGTAGAGCTCGTAAAACTTCCCCACCTTATAGAAGATCACAGTATCAAGCATCTCAGATTTGAGCTGCCACCAGCGCCGCATACCAGGAGTGGTTTTGTTTAGGAAATCTTCAGGCACATGAAGGGTTGTAGGGTCATATTCATCCTCTGTCTGCCGCCGCCTCCGGCTGTCTTTCCTCTTGCCCTCCTGCAACCAGTCCAGCTTCTCGTGGTCCCAAACTGTGGCGGGTCCACCAGCGCCTGAGCTGCTGTTCTGGCTCTCAAAACTGTCGGGGGCAGAGAAGGTCGACAGTCGAGATTTGGTGTCGGCAGCAATGGTAAGTGGAGCTCGTTTAGGGGCGATAACGGGGGCAGCGGGTGCCTTGGTTTTCGGTTTCGCAGACTTTGCTGCAGGACGTTTGCGCTTTGTGGGCTTGACTGGACTTTCTACTTCAGATTCTTGCTGGCTGTCTTCTTCCTCCTCCTCCTCCTCTTCACTAGTCACTGTCTCTCCTTCCTCTTCATCCTCGCTGCTGGCTGCAGCATTATCTGGTTTGAATTCCTCGTCTGAGTCTTCGCTATCTGAGGCTACAATGATACGGCGACGCTTGGGCTTGTTTCCCTTTTCGGCTGCGGCACGGGATGAACGGCGATTGATCTTTGATGACTTCACTTCCTCATTTTCCTGTTCTTCCTCCTCAGTGACCTCCTCATCAGTCACTGTTGAGTTGTCAACCTGAAAGAGCACAAATAAGGACAGAAATGTGAAAAAAAACCCAATATAAAACCTGCATCACTGACTTGTTGCAAGACTTGGTGGTAGTAAAATCAGACATTCATATTGCCGACTCTTTCAACATTTATTTAGATTACCTCCATGTCTTCCTCATCTTCCTCTTCCTCATCTGATGGATCCGTGCACAGAGGGATCTTCAGTCTCTTCTCAGGGCTGTCAAACAGGACACCGTCAGCAAGCTCCATTGCACGGCGAATTACAGGCTTACTGCTGAAGAACACTCCTCCAGGTTTAGCATCGCTGCTGTCAGAGCCTGTAACAGAGGGGAAGATAAGGTACCATGAAAGTGTGACAAAAATAATAATCAAAAGTCATAGCTAGTCCGCACACTATGACATGGTAAAATATCCAATTCTAGCTCACCTTGGTACCCTCGAACATATTTGGTGCTGACCCACCCCCTCGTCGGAGGCTCATCAAAGAAATGGACATGTAAGCGCTGGTCTCGACCGCGCCCCCTCATCTGCTGTCCACTCAGAGGCTGGGGAACCACCATGCATGGCCACCAAGGGTGACCCTCCAGTTTTGCCCAAACAAGGGCTCCAGCACTGAAAGAGCATGACGGGCTGATGGGGGAGGGGGAAAATAAATAAATAAATAAATAAATAAATAAACAAACAAACTTTTAGGAGGTCATATATCGACTTGGACTGACATTTGAGTGATCAGGGCTATGCTGAATTTTACCCAAATAGAATAATTATATTTTGGGGTGTTAGACTGTTGAATAATACAGTTTGTTTATAATAGCACTGGATTACCTGTGAAAATATCATCAAAAGAGAATCATCCTCTGTGTACAAAGTTAAATGACTCATTGGAAGGACTGAGCTATTATTGCTATTTCTGTAAATATTCCCTTATATGTTTTATAAACAGCTAAACAGGCTCAATACATCCCATCTCTGTTTCATGTTACATTCAGGAGTCTGAATAATGTAGAGTGTGTTTTAGGTTAGTGGTTTTCAAAGTAGGGTCCAGGGACCCCCAGGGGGCCTTGAGTGGGTTCCAGGGGGTCCTGAGTCTGAAAATCCCTGGTTTAGGTTATGGTGTCCAAACTAACAAATATGTGTTTATATATGTATAATGGCCTCTATAGGCTTGCTGCAACTAATTTACTTCAACACAACTTTATTTATGCCACATAAAGCAACTTAAAGGATGCAAGGGAAAGTAGGTCACCAAACAATCATCATAAACAAACAGACTACACACACCCCCACATGACAAAAAGAGACAAGACAGCGTGGAGCACCGGATAAGCAGCTGGCTTTTTGCATCCGGATTCACTTGTTTTTTTGTTGTGAGTTTTGTCCAAGCCCACAACAATACATATGCAAATCCATGCAAATCATGTGGGAGTGTAAATATTGTTGTCATGCTGAAATCAGCGTGCTACTATGATCATAATAAACACATAGGCTGCTGGGGTGATGGGAAATAGATCAAGTCATCTAAATACATGACAGATAACATCGTTATTGGACTGACTGTTACATTTACAGACACCTGTGTACCCGAGCATTTCACAGTTTCAGTTTGAGGGAGAACAGCTTGAGTACCGTTACTGATATGACAAAGCGAGTCTAGTTTCGCACTGATAGTCTTATTCACCATGTAAAATTAGGTTTTCAATACATTTTAATGCAATGTAGAGTTAAATTCACCACTGAAATGAAGGTCAAAATGAGAAAAATTGTGAAACCGCAGCATTTCCGCCCAAGACATCTAATGAACAATTAAATGATAATTTGATGGTAACAGTATTCAAGGATTTTCAATGCTTTAAATCGCGGTAATGTAAGACACTTCAGTTTGTTTCGGGCCTTGCAGACCATGCTGCAGACAACCTGCAGGAGAAGGAAGCAACACGATGAAACAACAGTTCCAGCAAATACACTGGTCCCATGAATGTTATCATTTTTACCTTTCTTTGGTCGCTGGCGCCTTGTCGCCAAAAAGTTTGGTGATCCCCCCTTTCGCAGCCTTTGAATTACTGTTCGGTTTAACTTTGTTGTTTTTAGCGGACTGCTGTTGCTGCGGAGGGGCTTGTTTAGCTTGCTCTTTCGGGGAAGAGTTGGACTTCTGGACGGAGGATGGCAGGTCCGCCTCG